>JAAEAF010001925.1:0-70032 GCA_011037195.1 Triatoma infestans | reverse complement strand
TACACATACTAACAGCTACAACTTTTATTTGAAACATTTCTCCAGGAAAATTCATTTAAGGGCACTTCTGAGGGAGAGGTGGGGTTAGGTTGTCACCTAAAGTGCTATTTTAGTTTATTAGACAATTGTATCATCTAAATAATGTTAATTAGAATTAAATATGTTGTTGAAATTCCGAGTTTGAAAAAAATCGGATAACCGGAAGTGCGTTTGTTGCAACATTTTACTAAATGATTTTTTTCACTTTTTAGCGATTTTCTCAAAAATGGCTTCGACAGTTTTCTTGAAACTTCGTATATAAACTAAGCATGTAAAGATCTACATCTTTTATTTAAAATATTTCTCTGGGAAAATTCATTTAAGAGCACTTTTAGGGTAGGGGTGAGGTTGCAGCTTCCTCTAAAGTGGTATCATACTTGATTATACAATTCTATCATCCGAACAAAATTAATTAGAAATAAATAGATGGCCAAAATTCTGGGTTATATAATAAACCGGAAGTGCGCTTTTACTGAACAGTTTTCGACGAATTTCGTTATATTTGGTACACAAACTATAACATTTGTCAATTATAATTTTGAGAACAGGAGTAAGAGAAAGTTGTGTGAGTAATTCACACTGGATTTTTTTTTTTTTAAACAAGTTCCATCAACTCAAAGAGCAAACAAATTAACTAAATTTATCTTATTAAAATACAAATAAACACTTAAATTGGAAGTGAAAAATTGGAATCACTCTGATGTAACAAAACTCATTCTTCGATTTTTCTCTCATACTACAATTTCCTATTTCTAAGAAACAACAGATTCTCTACAGGTTGGAATTTTTACAAAAATCATTAGTTGTCATAAATATGATCCAGGTATGGGGAATCTTTACTGTGATGAAGTTCACTTTACTAAGAAACCCCGCCTCACCCCTCAAAAAACGCTAAAATTAATTTTATAGGTAAAACTTTCAACCCAACAATGTTAAGTCTACATATGCACACATAGTTCAACAATTTTAAAGAAGCTCATTAAATACGTTCAGGAGAAAATCGTAAAAACTGAAAAAAAAAACAAAAAAAATTCATTCATCTCGTTTATTACATTAGAAATTTCATTTTAGAAAAAAAGGCCTAAGCCTATCCTATCATACAAAACCACTAGTAAAATCAATTTTCCCATTGAAATTGTTCAAAGAAAAGTCCCAGAGGGTAGTATATTCAAACAAAATTGAACGATTACATTTCTCTAGAAAATTATGGAAAACTGGAGAAAAAACAATTACTACAATGGTGTCCGGATGGGGTATTTTCACCGAAGCCTTTTGCAGACACCCGGATTATACTCTGAGAATTTTCAATATTGAGTTAAGCTATTCACAAAACAGGTAGACATTACATACACAATTTAATATTTTTTTCTATATACTATAAGAAGAACTAAAATATATTCGACATAAACTCAATTTCAATTTAAATAAATTTACAAACTATTACACCAAAAAAAATGTATTTTATAATGCATTACTCATTGCACCATGGTGTAAAAAACGCACTGGGTGAATTAAAATGAAATCAAAAAATTGGCCAACGTGCGATTCACTTTCCTAGCAGTTGTTTTTCTACTGTCTACCTTAAAAACTATCCTATTTCTTTTACAGATTTGTGCACAGATTGGGTAGGAAAATATCCTACTTAAACCTGGCTGGACTTACGGTTTAGAATTTAAATATATCAAGCTTGGGTAAGCAAAAGACTCACGTGGAGTCCGATGTGCAAACTGTTCAAGAGGGATAAAAACAACGTGTTCTAAATTACATGGGGGACTTAAAAAAGACTTTCAAAACATTTGTGTGAGGAATTAATGGATAAAAATAACAACGATATGGCTTAATGATTAAGGGTTCCTTATCAGCCGCGTCACCCATTCTGGATTAATTAAGAAAAATGAAATTATCCAAAACTTCTCAAGGAACCTGAGTAGTGGTAAAGAATGGAGCAATGAATCTGCTCTGTACAGTGTAATAACATGGCAAGGTCATAGCAATGTCAAACCTTCACAACACATAACAAAAGAAAGAATAATTTATAACTAGTGGCCTAGCCGGCCGCTGCCTTCAAGACAAGGCCGCGGCCAAACAAACAAAACCAAGGGTCAATACTTTACATCAAAGCAAGCAACCGCTAAGGCTGGCCACTGACCTAAATCACTGGTCACCGAAATAACCAAGGTCGCACAAGGTCGCACACTAGGACAGATGTCTTGGTGTGAGTGTTGCTAACACTGATATAAATTTCGCCCCATTGGAAGAGGGGATGATTATACTTCAGTACGTCTTCATGATCATTATACGAGCAGCAGTACCGCGACCCTAGACAGGTTTTATTTGTACTTATTTCCTTAGTTGTGCATCTTAGTTCATTTGTTTTAATCATTCTAAATTATTAGTTCTTTATCTCCTATTTATTTCTAAGTATTTCTTGTTAATAGTTACCTTTACTGACGTTTAAATTATTGTACAAATACAGTCTATTTTTATAAATTCCGTGTTAATAATTCGAGCACTAACTTCCAAAAATCTCTAAACTAACTTCTGCCCTCTTCAAGACATCTGCTACATACCTCAGGAATCACAATAAACGATTCCACTACAACAGTATTATAGAACTAGCCTTTGAGTGTTACACGGATAGGCTAAAGATTTTGGGATGGATATTGTCATCCCAGGATGTTTCAGGTTGAAATTTACGCATTTGGTTTGATCTCGACAGGATTAATTGGAATTAAAAAGTAATAGAAACGGAATATCAAATGGAATGTCCTCAGCCTAGACATGTTAAGTTCCCTGCGATTTTCAGTTATTTAAAATGTGTTGTTCAAACTTTTCTTTCAAGAAAGCAGAAATCAAAAGTAAATTGGGATAAAAACTAATAATTACAGAAAATTATCGAAACGATTGCTATACTTTCTCTCAACCGTATTATGAGAAAGTAAACACAATAAAACAACCATATATTCGTAAACTAGATGAAGAAGCGCTCAATTGAAAATGAATCGTTCATTTAGAATACGAAAAGATTGAAATTATTAGGCTATATTAAATGGGACTATCTTTTTGCCGAACCTACTAGCCTCCAGTAAAAACTCTACATCAGCATCATATAAATTATAGACACATCTACAGGCAATAGAAACTTGGGTAGAAAAGTGGTGAATTAAAATGAACACTCAAAAATGCCAACATGCCATGTTTACTCTCCGGCGGGGTTCCTGTCCTTCTGTCTACTTCAACAGTCGTACTCTGCCTGTTACAGATCTGTCGCGCTACCTTGAACTCTTTATAGTCAAGCGACTCACATGGAACCCACACACAAGACTTAAAAGACAAGCAATAACTGAACGTTCCAAACTTCTTTACAGACTTATTGGAAGACCGATCTAAATTACTACATTTAAAAGACATATGTATTACGGTTCTCAAACCTATGTGGGACTTATGGACTGACCTTTGGAGTTCAACCAAACCTAGAAACTTACGAACTATTCAGATATTTTTATTCCAAGCTACTTCGACAAATAGTTAACGCTCCCTACTATGTCAAAAATTTCACTCTACAATAAAGACCTCAACATGCTTTACATACAACAACTTGCCGAGACAAAATATTTCAAAAACCATAACGCCCTTTCTCATTGCTCTAATCCATTTGTACAGTGTCTAGCCTCTACTGCTATCCCTGGCAATCCTCCTCGCTGTTGGAATCGTCTATGGTCCCGAGATTTCCTTCGGAATTAATCAAACATTACTACAGCATCCCGTAGAGATGCATTCATTTGGTAGTTTCTCTCCCCCTACTCTTCACATCCAGATATCATCTCATCAAATCCTATTTACTATACAAACAGTAAATTTCTAAATAAAAATTAAAAAAATAAATAAATAAATAATATTTCTTTACCGAGAGTACTGTACCATGAATATTTTAAGTTTTTTTTTTTACATTTTTTACACGGCACATAAAAGAAAACATTGATAAAATTTATATAGAACATAAATATTTGTTTCTACAATTTAAGTTTTAGACACCTTTATCCTGGGAACGAACATTGTTAATATTGGAACTATGTTTGAAGTGTCACCTAGAATTTCTTACCTGCACGTATATTGAAATAAATCTGTGCCATTTTCCTTTAAATATAATTTTGTAATATCTTTTTGGCAATTTTGGCTTGATTTATGGCTTTAATAAAAATGAGAGTATATTTTTAAAGGCAAAAAAAATATATATAAATATTAATGATCGTCAAATGAATTCATTCACGAAAAACAATTTGAATGAGAATATTTTTGTAATAAAGAATAAAAAGATATTTTCCACTTCCCAGGCTATAAAATTGTTTTTAGTTTTCTTACACCTCCTTCGCTCAAAAGTTTACGTCTGTAAAGTGTATATGTAATACATTTAATTCAATAGTCTACTGAGAACTTTTATTGTCTTTTTTATTACTGTGTTACTCCAATAACTGTTCGCAACAATTCAGCACAAAGAAATTATAAAAAAAAATATTTTTGCTTTTATTACTTTGATTTCAAAAAAAAAGAAGAAGGAATTTTAAAGGATGTTAAAACTTGTGCATTTTGAGTGAATATAGCTTCCAGATATAATGCTTTAATAAAATAAATATAAAAAAGTAAAAATAAAATAAGATTATTACAGCAAGGACTCATTGCGATTTCCTGTCGTGAAAATAGTTCAATATGTACACCTTTAATAAAAGTTAGAACTGATACGAGAGTGAATTTAAGCGAAAAATATTCAAGTATTTGAAAAGAAATTTGTAAATCACAATTTTTCGTTTTCGACCGCAAGGTGCATCAGAATTTTGATTGATCTGACTTTCTATACAATTTCTGTTCAGTTTTTAGATAAATTAACTTAACCTCTGATGCAACAGCCTATCTTTTGGCCCTTTGGCCAAACTGTTAACAGATTGTGATGTTCGTTGACGGATATGTAGTCAACAGCCGTTCTAAATAAGTAAGAAATGTTTTATTTACAATAATTTACAAAAAATTTACACAGGAGTGTCAGCTTTAGCAGCAATAACCTCCCAAAGGTAACTATTCAATTTATTTGGCAACTATCTACATAAATGATTTGGGAAAAATTTGAGGAAAAAACGCAAGCTATGTGCGACTGATGCTTCATAATAGAATGCTCCTCACTCTCCTGTGCCTGAGTTCACCCCCCCAAGTCCTAGAAGTCCCCTGTCATTCTGCAAAGTTGATTTGTGCTTAAATTGCACCTTTCAAAAACTTCTCTGTGGTGGCTCTAATATAGTCGATGTTCGTAGAAACGTGCAAGTCTAGGATTCAGGTATACCTGGATAAGGAAGTATCCAATCTGAGGAACTTATTTTGCATTACCTGCAGCGAGGCGACGCTGGATCGACATGCCAAACGACACAGGCATATAGTAACATTGGTCTATACATTGTCTTATAGAGCAAAAGCTTATCTTCTCTTGGGAGAGCCTAGCCTCCCTAACAAAGCAAAGGAAGTAACGCCCGGATGGCCGCCTTTCCCTTGTTGATTCTTTCCCTTATATGGTTAACAATGGTAAGCCTTCGGTCGAGTACTACACTTAGACACTTGACAGTGGCAGACCAGGGTATCGGCTTTTCCCGAAACCGATATGCCGATACAACGCCGGCCTGCGCCTGGTGAACAAAATAATCTAAGTTTTGGATGAATTTATCTTGATTTTGCACCTACAGCAGAACCTCTCGACGCAGAGCAAAGTCCTATCCAAACGGATAACAATTGTATCCATTCTCCAGGATGAGGCATAAATAGCTATGTTGTCCGCGTAGAGAGGGCTAGTCTAAAAATTGTCGCTGTATTTTCCCAACGTATTCATTTCTTCTATACCGTTGCATAAGTTCTCATGATATTTTATCAACAACCGTTTCAAGCTATTGACTTCTCATAGAAAACCTGAGAACACTAACTGTTCTCTAGACTGGACGAGGGAAAATATATTTGGGATCTTGGAAACAGCAATTATAAAAATAAAAAAAATAAAGAATAATATAGCAACGTTTAAAAAAATTAATTTAAAACAAGATACGCAACATTTTGAATATCATTCCTTTGTTAATTTAATTAACACTCAACGGAGTTTTTACAAAAAAAAACAACTTAATATGCATATAAACAACATTCAGAATTAAAGCGAGTTTATTATTTAAAAAAAAAAAAAGAAAAAAAAAATTTAAAATAAGGCCATATTATTAATGAAAGAGGTAAGTGGACAAAGAAGTTGTTCTGATTTCAACTTCCGTTTCTAACATCAAAAGGTGGTACAGAAGCTCTTCAACAGTAATTTAACTCAGGTTTCATGAATACTTTTTTCACAATTATCTAAAACACGAATAAATTTTTAATAAATGAATTTCACACATACTTTGGATAAACTTGGAAAAATTATTTATATTTTTAATTAATTAAACTTTAAATGTTACTTTAAAGAAAGATGTAAAGTAAATAAATTTATTAATGAAATAATTGAAAGACATTACATTCTGTTTAAATATATACTATTATAATACATAAGTATCTATCTAAAAGTTGTACAACAGGGGCGAGATTAGCTCAATGGTAGCGCATTGGACGTAGAACGGGCGGAGGGTGATCCGGGCTTCGAGTACTGTGCTGTGCCCTCATACATTTCCTGCCCGAATTCGGGCAGTGTTGTATGTAATAAGAGAAACTGAGATGGCTCCGGACGCTAATAACACTCAAATGTGGAGGTACCTTAATAAAATATAATAAAAAATAAAAGAGTTGTATAGCATTTTTTAGAATATCAAAATAAAGTAAAAACATTTCCAATTTATTTATTTATTTTACGGTTTGTTCAATTGCAAATACAAAGTTATGAAATGATTATAACTAGAATAAAGATAAAAATAAAATATCCAAAAATACCAACAACAAAAAAAAATAGGTATAACCCTTAGAGTAGAAAGTATAATTGAACAACAAAATTGAAGTTGATAATTGAAAGAGAAACGAAATAAACCAATCAATAGAGTAAGATAATAATTAAAACATTCAATATGTACTAAATAATATGCAGTACCAATATTATGTATAGTACAATAATCAAAATGCACAAAAAATTATTCGCAATCAAATTATCACAACTTTCTTAAAATGGTGAATAGGTCAGTTAAAAAATATCTTAATTTTGAACCAAAAACGTTTATCATTTTACAAGAGCATGGACAGACAAAAGCTACACTTTGCGTATTGAGGATAAAAATATTGAATGGAAAAAGTTAACTGTAGTCTCCAATTAAAGACTGCGGCAAGGAACCCAATTAAGCTTATTCCAATTAAACAAAAAAAAAAATTAATAAAATTAATTATAAAATTAAAAAAAAAAAGTTCAGCTATACTTTTTTCAGCTTTAATGCACACAATATACTATAATTACATTTTAAAAAATTTGTTTGGATTCTAAGTTCCAATATACACTATGCTTTGTGAATTTTGGTATGTTGTCTGATTTAATTATGCAATGTGTACCTTATTGAAAACTTATTGTAGAAAATCTCAAGCTGGAATATTATAAAATTAAATTCTGCTATTCCCTCAGGACCAACTTTTTAGAAGGATAACATCTATGAATAAAATATCCTGGGATATGGGGGGGAAAAATGCAGGTATGAAATATTTAAAAATTCTTTCTCTTGATTTAATTTAAAATATTTTCCTTAAAAGTGGAATTTAAAAAAAAAAACAATACGTGTAGACAGAAATGGTATTTAGAGGTAAATCTTAAAACTATTTTTAAAGTAACCTGGATATTATGGTGTGTGTGAGAGAGAGATTTAGATACCTCCACCACTTCTGACTCGAAAGTTTCGAGAAAAATTCATCAACAGGAAGTTTGACATTTTTTTGTAATGTTGTTTTTCCATTTTTTCTCGATAACTTCGCATATTACGCATATCACATATTATATAGTGCCTTTAACATTATATTATAATGCAAAATGGCTTAGTGGGGATTTGGTGGGGGGAAGGGGATAAAAAAAATTAGAGAGCTAAACTACACTGACATTGGTATATTGAATAAAGCAAAAGATACTGCAAGGACTTTACAGTTAAACAACAGAAAGGCTAATAGGGCGGAGCGGTGTGATAGACTAAACCGGTAAAGTGTTTGCCATCTTGGAGATGGAAGATACTATCTTTCTCAGTAGAAAACTCTCCCGCTTTTATGTGGATTGAGCCTATCCCTTCTTTGGTAAGAAGAGCTAATGAAAGTAGGCAGGTCTTGTCTTGACTTCCTTGTGGAGATTACCTGTAATAGGAGATATTGCAACGCTTCTTGTGACGTCTTAGGTATCTGTTACGTTTGTGAGTTCAACGTATAAGGTTGTCTCTGTAAAATAAACTTTTAGCCCTTATCCAGGGTTTGTTTAAAATATTGGCCAAGGAAGTTAACAATGTCAAGGACAGTATGGATCAAAGATAGACAAGCAGTATAAGGAGATACACAGGTGATTTTTCTGAATCACAATTGTAAAATTACATTCCTAATAGTAATAGAATATGTGTTAATTTTGTAACTTGAAAGAAATAGAGGATGGAGAACACTAATTTGCAGTAATGTCTTCCGGTACAGAGGTTCTATAAGAAAACGTGTAATGAACAGATAACAGAATTGCCTTAATGACAAAAATTCGAAGCTGCTTATGTATAATAAAGCAGGGGAGGGATTTATTATCAAATAATTCAATTTTTAGGCATGATCTCAAAAAAATAAATAGAATACGAAAATTAAAATGATATAAGGTATTGATCTGGCAAACGGTATTATTATAACATGCCAGTATTTTTTTATTTTTTTTTTTACTTTTTTATTTCTATTAAGTCCAATTACACATATAATGTGCTACAGCTTTTATTTTATTTTTTTTTTTTAGCCGGGAAAATTCATTTTGTGGATTTTGAGGGAGGGGTGACGTCAGGATTTCCTACTATACTTGAAAATGAGTTATTTTTATTTTAAAAATGCATTTATTTTCTCAATGTAGTCACCCTTTAGTTGAATACACTTTATCCAACGTTTCTCCAATAACTGGATTCCGACCCTGAACTGCAATTCTGAAAGGTCTTCAAAATATCTATTTACCGTTGCTGTCACCTTTTCATTTGAACCAAAACGTTTTCCAGCCACAAATTTCTTAAGGATTGGGAATAGATAAAAGTCAGAGGGAGCCAAATCTGGCGAATAGGGAGGATGTTCCAACAATTTATACTTCAAATCCCTCAATTTTCCCATTGCCAAAACGCCTTTGCGGGGGGCGCCATTGTCCTAGTGAAAGAGGATTTATTTCTTTTGCAAGCCAGACTACCTTTTCTCACTAATTTTTTCATGTAGCTGGTCAAGAAGATGTGCGTAGGATTCCCCAATAATTGTTTGACCCTTTGGCAGGTAGTCAATTAAAAGAATTCCAAAAAAAACACTAACCATAACCTTTCCAGCCGATGCAATTGTCTTTGCTTTCTTCGGTGCAGAGCCACCTGCTTCTACCCACTGCTTGAAAGTTTAAGGACAGTCAAAAGCTTGTACAAGTAATAAATAAATGTGAAATCCAAGCAAGGTTTAATATAAGAAAATATGTAGGTAAATTGATATGTAAGATTAATTATTGTTACAAGCTTTTGACTATTCTTAAACTTTGCATTGTGTAAGGATGTTGTGAGGAGATGCTTGGTTGTTTGATTTGATGAATGATAAACACCTTAAGATGGTTAAGGTATGTAATTGATAAATGTATATAAATAACTGACTGCCAACGACTTTACACTTTAGAGTTTAGTACTGAACTGAACTGACAGACTGACGTCGCTAAATGATATGTACGGAGTGTGAATCAACAGAATGATGTCTGACGTGTAAGACTGAATTCAACAGAATGATCTTTGACTGTCTCTCTCTCATATATATATACACTGGCCGAACCTCTCCTCTCTGTGCGAGAGGGGCTGTTTCTCTCCGCTAGAGTGGATGAGCGGTCGGGGTTCACTACCCCTACATCATCCCCCCTCCTGAAGTAATTTTTCGTTTGCGAAAAATTAGCGTTGGTAGCTTGGCTAAAATGATGATGTTGATGCTGCTGAATTTGTAGCATATGTGGCTAGTGATATGGGACTAGCATGCTGTTTTTATGAGAGCCAGTGTTGTCATGTCTGTCATAGAAAATTTAAAATTTGGAGCAGTCTTTGGCAGTAATTTAAATATGTACATTGAAAGAACAATATTTACATGGTTGGTCATTAACATAATTTGAGAAAAAACTAATGATTTCAATACATGATATTGGATCTGCATTTTTGGTTTTAGAAATATTAAGAGATCCATTAATTATTTACATTTGTAATCCAGATGCCATTGAAAATTTAAAATTATTTACATTTGTGAAAATTGGCTCATGAAAATTATATACATTTATTCAATTAATTATTTACATTTTTATTTTATTTTGCCAATTGTTTTATGTTATTGAGTTACTTGGTAAATCCATTACTAAGTATCATTTAAGAGTAAGAATTATATTTACAAGGAGTTTTGCTCAAAATGATATTACAATTTTTCTGTCATTTGAGAATACAAATCAATACTGATTATGTGCATCATGGATTCACTTGGATTTAGATGACAATTCAATTCATGCTGTTTGAAGTTTATTGGTTAAACATTTATGAAGAGAGAAAATGAACATTGTTTGTTATACAGCATGTGTTTAGTTTTGCAAGATAAGCATCTTTATCATATAACTGACAGATTGCTGAGATTGATCTCATTTTGCAAATATAGATAAGAATTGATTAATAATTATTCATTTACATATATTGAACTTAAATACTAACGTATGTTTAATTTTTGCTGAATTAAGAATTGTTAATTAATATATGGATACAATATTAAAATTTCTAGTGAAATTATGTATATATAGATACATTTTTTTTTTTTCACCAATGTAAGGGTGTTGTGAGGAGACGTTGGTTGTTGATGATGAGTGATAAATAACACCTTAATATAGGTATAAGGTATATAATTGATATATGTATATATATAACTGACTGCCAACGGCTTTACACTTTAGAGTTTAGAACTGAACTGAACTGACAGACTGACGTGGCTAAAATGATATGTACGGAGTGTGAATCAACAGAATGATGTCTGATGTGAAAGACTGAATTGAACAGAATGATTTTGACGGTCTCTCTCTCATATATATATATACACTGGCCGAGCCTCTCCTCTCTGTGCGAGAGGGGCTGTTTCTCTCCGCTAGAGTGGATGAGTGGTGGGGGTTCACTACCCCTACAGAAAGAATGAATCGTTTAGAGGTGGTTTTAATCAAGTCTTTTATTGCAGGAATGTTTAATTCTTTGGTGGAATTAGTTATGATTCTTAAAGGTTTGCTCTGTAGAACTTGTAATCTTTTTATTTTTGCCTAGTTGCTCTATCTATACCGGCCAGGCACATCTTATTAGAGGCCAGATTAACAAAAAACATAGAAGTTACCTACTATCTAGTTTTAAATTGTATTTTCTAAATATTAATGGATTACAGCTGTTACAGTCAGTCTTAAGTAGGCTATCCATTTTTTTGTTTACCAAGGTGTTTCACAGACTCACGTCTCTTTCAAAGAATTTGCAAATTTTTAATTTTAATAAAAGGTGGTGTTTGTGGTCTGCTTGAGGTGAACCGTATCGCCTCATATTTGCTGGAATTTAGCTAGAGCATCCATTCAGTCAGGGAATCTGTAAAACACTTTGAATGATCCTGACACTGTGTTCAACCTTTTCATCGCTTACAAACAGAGCTGTGACAGCGGCTAATTCTGGTACTTCAGCTTCTTGAGGTTTTCCAAGTGTTATTTGTTTTACAGAAGATTGATATGTTTTACTCGTACACAGAAAGTTTTATTCGTAAGAAAAAATTCTTAATCTTTTGTTAAATACTGATCGAGATTGATTTCTCTTAATTTATGTCAAATCTTTATGCCATCAGGACTTTATCGAAGGATTGTTGTAAGTCTAAGAAAAGTGCGGTACGGTATGTTGTTTGACATCGAAACTTCTGATTATGAACTCATACCCATCAACCAGTGAATTGTAAAATGTCCAGCCTCTGATTATCAAAATTATTTCGCTCGAGATGTAACACTAATTTTTTTCTTCTTTTTTTTCTATTACTTTCTCAAATATTTTAGACAAGAATGAAAGAAAGCTAATAAGCGATAGCTATTATACTAATTTTTTGGTTTTCCTGGTTTATGTATTTACAATAACATTGCAAATTTCCATAATTCAGGGAAGTAGTTTACAGACATGAAAGCATTGATAATGGGTACCATTACTGCCAAATTCTTAGGATTAAATTTGTAAGTATTATTTATGGATTTGGTCATCAACAGAAGATTTTTTTTATCATTCAGGCTTTCAATGATTTGGGCTCTTTCATTTCACACATTATGGTAGATTATTTAGGTATACTAATTCATCCTGTGATTTAGTTGGAATTAGAGAGAAAACCCTTTCGAATTATGAGGCAAAAGCTTTGCACTTCTTCTTCATAAGAAACAATTTAGTAACGGAAATATCACTTGAAATTTACCCGTTCAAATATATTTAAGATAATCGGATGGATCCGCAATGCTGGATAACATCTGGTATTTTATCCGTCGTAGCATGCATATTTATTTTCTTGCTGACCGGTTTCGGATTTTCATCCATCGTCAGAACAAATTCACCAAGTTCTTGTAGAGAGTTTACTTCAACGTAATGTTTCTGTTACTTGTTAATCACACTTGATATAACAACCAACAAGTGTGACAAGTAACAAGTAACAGAAACATTACGTTGAAGTGAACTCTCTTTACGAACTTGGTGAATTTGTTCTGACGATGGATGAAAATCCGAAACCGGTCAGCAAGAAAATAAATATGCATGCTACGACGGATAAAATACCAGATATTTAAGATATTCTGAATGGATTAAAGTTTGATATTTCAAGAATAAGGAAGGAATAGTCTCGTATCTAGAAGAGATTCGGGGATGGAAATAACTAAGTGATAGCGTGCTAGATTTGTAACGCACAGATCGGTACGAGTCAAGCAGCGTTGCCTTTTTTCGCCACCAGAAATGGGCAGTTTGTATGTGTCGAGAAAAACATTGCGCGGAGAAGGCTCCGAATAAAAGAGACTGAGAGAGGCTTTAGATTTTTTAGAGACTTGTTCCTTCCCCTAAACAAAATGAAAAAATGATCTTAAAAAAATTAATAAGTATAAAATAAATAAAAAAAAAAAAAATTCATGAGAAGAGCCTATGTTAATAATTGAAATTAAAACAAAATTAAGAAAACAAATTCTGACTTAAAATTAGATTATTCTTAGCGGCAACACAGTTTTATAAATTACAAGTAACATTCCTTCAAGTCTTAATTAAATTAGTAATGTGATGACAAAGTTTTCTTGCTGTTGGTGTGTAATCAAACAAAAGTTGTAAGTCTAAGTAAAATGGACGATGTATAAGATTAAAAGAAACTGCTAATATTAATAATTTTCAGTTTTTAATTGATATATAAAAACAAATATTTCAAATCTTACTCCTAGTATTTATATATTTTTGATGAAGTATTTTATTTTAAGAATATGAGTTTTTATTAAGAGGTAGGAGAAATAAGTAGTCCTACCAGAAGGAAGGATGCTGTATAGGAAAAAAGAAATCACCCCAATTCATTTCAGTCGGCGACTCAGCCCAAGAAAAGGGTTGAATTATCATAACAAGGGGCGTATCAATGCAAGACGTAAGGCACAATAACTAGCTTAAGTATTTAAGAACTGATTGAAACACAGGCTTAACTTGCGCGAAGACAATGTAGCCTCACCACATTGTCAATAAGATGACCCTAAACAGCACTAGAGAGTGGGACAGGGTATTTATAAAGCTTCCAGTATTCAGGTGTTATGTTTAGCTCAGTTCAGCTCTTGCGGGTTATGTTTCATGATCCAGTGGTACCATTTTGGTAAGAGCAGACACATCCTTAATGGTCGTCGGCCCCTTCCTTAGCCAAACAGTTTTATGCAACCACCATTTCGCTAGATTACTTACTGAAACATTAACCCATAATTACCCCATAGTTTGTTTGTGTTAAATCAAGGTTACATGCTGAGAAGCTTCTTTTCATAACCAAAGCTTAGGGATGATGTGGTTAAGATTGTGGTTAAGGAAAAAAGAAATCACCCCAATTTATTTCAGTCGGCGACACAGCCCAAGAAAAGAGTTGAATTATCATAACAAGGGGCGTATCAATGCAAGATATAAGACACAATACCTAGCTTAAGTATTTAAGAACTGATTGAAACACAGGCTTAACTTGCGCGAAGACAATGTAGCCTCACCATATTGTCAATAAGACGACCCTAACAGCACTAGAGAGTGGGACAGGGTATTTATAAAGATTCCAGTATTCAGGTGTTATGTTTAGCTCAGTTCAGCTCTTGCGGGTTATGTTCCATGATCCAGTGGTACCATTTTGGTAAGAGCAGACACATCCTTAATGGTCGTCGGCCCCTTCCTTAGCCAAACAGTTTTATGCAACCACTATTTCGCTAGATTACTTACTGAAACATTAACCCATAATTACCCCACAGTTTGTTTGTCTTAAATCAAGTTTATATGCTGAGAAGCTTCTTTTCACAACAAAGCTTAGGGATGATGTGGTTAAGATTTCGACTCTTAGACTAGACTAGCAAAATTAAACGTCTTCCTAACATTAACAAGCAAAGACCGGGATGGCGATCACGCAGCTAGGAAACAGTCGCAATAAGAGAAAAACTAGCAAGTTGAGTTAAAATTTCAAGTCCTAAACCTCTTTGTTGCAAGAATTTTTTGAGATTTTTAAGTCCTAGTTTGAAAGTCAGGACTTAAATTTCCATCACGAGGTAATGCAGTAATCAAATATATTCCAATGCAAAGAAGAAATTCTCTTTGCCACTAGGATGGGAAACTTCTACGAAGATTGTCGCAGATATTTCCAGCCAAATAATGATTCTAGAAACCCGATTCGATACAGGAAAGAAATAGTGATTAAAAGCTATTAAACGTGAAAATTTACTCAGCAATAAACGAAACAGATGTAATCTGGATTATAATGTGTTATTTATCACCATTAAAATATATTTTTACTTCTTGATAATTTAATAAAAAAAATACCGACCTTGCACAACCTTCAAACAATGACATCATTTAAATTTATTTTGCAATTTGTCAACACATTCAATTGCATTGTAAATTTAACTTTTTTATTTATTTATTTATTTAATCAAATTAAAAATAGCTTATCATAAAATCTAAAGAAAAAATATCAAAGTTTAAATCACTTGTTTACAAAATTGTTGAAAATAAAAATTTTGACAAGGCTGAATGATTAATATGAGGTGTTTTGTCCAGTTTTTTTTTTTAATTAAATTATTATAAACACGCAACCTGATAATGTTAGCTTGAAATATATCTTATTCATTAAAATAAAATTAGATAATTGTCAGCTTTCCCCATTTTTTTTATTTTTTATTTTTTATTTTTTTACTTCACAAATTGAGTTTTCATTAATATACAAAAATATGAATATAAAAAACTCACACATAAATAAAGACGAAACACCTAAACCTGTTTAGCGTTCAAGTATTCACCTGTCACATCTCACACAAGTAATAAATTGTCCTCTCACTTGATTTATTAAATTTAACAGGTTGCTAAATTTATCTTTTTATATCATTAACAAAGTGAACAATGAAACAAAGTTTCATTAAATACAATACTGCTATTCTTACGTGTATATACTTCATATAATTAATAAATAATTCTTTAATTCATGAACTCAACACATTGACAAAATTAAAAACATACATATATGTACAAAAAAATAAAATAAAAGAATCAGTAAAAGTCAGGAATAGGTAGTGGTTATATGCATGGACTTGTAACTGGGAGGTGCCCAGTTCGTATCCCGCATATAAACTGCTAAATTTTATATTCGTTTAAAAAATGTTAATGGTAAAATATGTGCTACCGCCCCCCCACTGTCCATGACACCTAATTTAGTAGTTGGACGTTAAGTCCGCCTGAAAAAAAAGAAGTCAGAAATAGATCCCCCCACAGCCTAGCGCATTCTAGTTTTTTTTTTGTGTGCAAACTATATCCATCACTTATGTATAATCATTATGTGATATTTAATATATTATTTTTGCTTTTAAAAATTATTTTGGATTTATCTATGTATCGATTTCTGTAGTCTGCAAACGACTAGGTCATATGGGAATTTTTGGGAATGAGGAGGTGGCTAGGTTTGCCAAATTAGGCGCCTCTCTCCCTTTTATTGGTCCGGAGCATGCTTTTGGCCTATCTTCACATGTCTGTCAGGCTTCCAGGCATGGACAACTTCACAGCATTCATCCTTATGGATAAGCACAGTTGGTTGTCAGCAGTCCAAAATGTTCATTGAGGAAGCTCTCTCAGGCATATGGTTGGATCCCTTACTGGACATTGTGGCTAAAGGAGATATCTCTACATAATGGGGCTCATGCAGGATCCATTTCGTAGAGTCTGTGAGACAGAGGAGGAAACACCCATCCAGCTTGAAACGGATTGCCTGGATTATGAGGAAATTAGGTTCAGGAACTTTGGTCGGAACAGCTTAGGCTATTTCCCCTTGAGGTTATTGTCCGATTTGTTCGGGACTGCGATGAATCTTAGATGGATTAGACTTGGGTGTGGTTATTTCTTTTAGACTAGGTTTATTGTAGTTTTTCTTGGGGTAGCTATATGGGCCCAGTGAGGCTTTTGGATAGCGTACGGTTTGGTCCTTACCCATAGAAAAATAATAATCAATAATAATCGAATTCTGTAGCGATTGCAATAGCTCTCGTATTATATTGCCTCAAAGATAATTTTTTGATTAAAACTTAATGATGCCAGTTTATAATATTCTTGAAAGCAGTTTAATGTTGAAAACTGTTTATGGACTTCTAGTATTCCTATTTAAGACTTTTTTTGAAGACTGTCTTAGACATTGCATTTGGACCATATTTATAGAAAGTTTTTCTGTGTTTTGAGAATGGTTGAAGTAGCTGGAGTCGCATAGGGTGTGTCAGATGTGCAGTATATAATCATGAGTGGCGCTGTACTGTGATAGAAATAAGAAGCTTGATAGCAGTGGCGCTATCGTATAATGTGATAAGAAGTATAACATTTCTATCACAAAGAGAAAAAAAAAAATAAATGTCAGAATGATAAAGCAGAAAAATTGATTGATGAATTATTTCATTTATTCATTTGTTTATTTATTTAACCAAATAAAGTGAATATTCAAAAAAATAACACAAGGACTCGGATGGTCGTTTATTTAAAAAAAAAAAATATACTGTTATACATTTTTCATAAAATATATTCACAGAAGTTAGATAAATTACGTGCATAATAACAATAATAAAATTTAATATGGTTCGGTCAAATAAATGAACATATTTTAAAAGTAAACACTTCACCAATAATAATATTGATTTAATACAAATAATGATGTCACAAAAACAAAAAACAAAAAAAAAAGAAATGAAATGAAAAGAATAAAAATTCCCCTTTTTAATAAATTCTAAGTACGTTCTAAGAGTGTATAAAGAAAGGGTTTGGGGGGGAAAGTAAAGGAAGAAAATGTTCGCGAATTCCATTAACGTAATGCGGTATAGGTCCTGGTCCAATATTTATTGTACTCTCATGATAACACTGAAAGCGTTCAGCGGCGGTACCAATCTTCAACTAGTATTCTCTCATTGTGCCAATGGTTTTTGAATAAACAAGCCTTTCATTAACTTAGGGAAACTTCCTTAATACTTGATAACAGACCTACAAAACCTCCTTCTACTAAAACTTCCTAGAATTGTATTACATCCTATAAAATATAACATTTCCTCTGGTGTAAATTTTATCATTAAAAAAAAAAGTAAAAAATATATTCTTTTCAAATTATTTGTAATTAATTAATTAATTAAATTATTTATTTTAATAAAAACCATAAAATATATTTTCGATGAAATGTCGATATTGAAAATTTTGGCGTTCGATCGTAATACTTTCCCTCTTATCCAGCAGGAAGTTACAAATCGATGAATCCCAAACTCAAACATATTCCATGAATGAAGTGAATGAATAATAAAATTATATTAATCAAATAAAACAGATTTATGATATAGTGGAATGACGTGGCAAGGAGTGTTTTTTTTTTTTCTGTCAGTATTTACATTATAATTTACGTTGTTATTAGGCCACTCTGACTGAATATTGTTGACGTTTAATGTTTTTGATAAACAAATAAATGAATGTAACCATTATTTTCAAGTGTATACTATTTATCTAGGTCATAATTACGCAATCCTATAATATTGCATAATTCTATAACTATCTGGCCACTTTTTTTTTTAGCAATTAGCTAATGAAAGAAATTAATTAGTTTTAAATTTTAATAGAGAAATTTCTTAAAATTAATGAAACTTTCAATTTTTTTTTTTTTTTTTTAGAAAATACAGTTTTTTATATTTTCTTTCTTGAATATATATATTACAACTATCTTTTTATTTTAAACATAAGTAAAATAAAATTATTAAGTAGTCCTACTTAATAATACAGAGAATAATTTAAGTTTAAATATTAAATTTGAAGTTTCGGTCGGTTAACCGGAATTGTATTTTGGAAAAATGCTCCAATGATTTTCTTCAAATTAGGTTATTATATTATACTTATTTATTTTTGTTTTTTGTATAACACGCGCATTTGAGGTGAGTAATTCAACACTGAGCCTTTTCAGCGTGACTAGATCTCCGGGATTGTTCTGTAGTTACAATCAATAACTGCCCATCATTAGCCACTGAGCTGTAGGGGCTCCTAGAGCGAGGAATTCTAATAGCACACCCGAGATTCCAAATCCAACGCACTACTACTGAACTAATCTCATCTTTATACGAGACATGTCCAGAAAGTAAGTGTACTAAGGCTCTCACGGCTGGAGGGATTTTGTTTTCGACATGTTGGCTACACTGTCGTGTAGCCTGATTCCTCCCCTCCGCAACGAGACCGGTTCGAGGTCAGTACGTTGAGAACTGTCGACACGACAATACGTTTCGTGAAAAATGTCAATCCAATCTCCCGCCAAGTGTGAAATATTCAAGATCGGGCAAGAGTTTTTGAGACGCTACAAACTCCATGGAGATGAATTTCTCCGCTCCATCATTACTGGAGGTGAAGCTTGGGTTGCACACTACACACCTGAAACCAAAAGGCAGTCTCAACAATGGCGTCACAACCTCTTCACTCTCGGCCAAAAAGTTCAAAACCACAATTTCAGCCAAGAAAATCATGGCATCCATGTTTTGTGACTGTCAAGGCATAATTTTAATTGAATATATGCCTCAAAGGGAGACCATCAACTCTGCAAGATACTGTGAGACCCTACAAAAATTGCGGAGGGCGATTCAGAACAAAAGGAGAGGCATGCTGACAAAGGGAGTCTGCCTGCTGCACGACAATGCCAGACCACACACTGCTTGCCTCGTTTAAATGGGATGTCCTGAACCATCCCGCGCATTCCCCTGACCTAGCACCTTCAGATTACTATCTCTTTACCTCCCTGAAGCTGCACATGGGTGGAAAAAGGTTTTCAACCGACTAGGAGGTGAAGGGGGAGGTGAAGAAGTGGACGAAGGGGTTGGCGGGAAACTACTTCGAGGAAGGCATCAAAAAATTAATATCCCGGTTCACCACCTGCATTGAGAGGAATGGTGACTATGTCGAAAAATAGCTTACATATGTACTAATGTAACCAGGTAATTTTTTTGTTCAAATAAAAATTTTTGTAACCTACAAAAATTCAGTACACTTACTTACTGGACATGCCTCGTACATATAAATTCTGATAACCTGAAAACATTTTTCTGATCCAAACTCAATTTCAAAAATTTGAAACCAGAACTAAAAAAAAAGTAAGTAATAAAAGTTGTAAGCATTGATACCAATAATTTTATAATGGATACATTGGGTGGAGAGAATTTGGGTCTTGTTGAATGAAATGAGATTGACTTTATTAACACTGGTTAACTAATATATTAATTAAAAGACACTGACTGCATGGACTTTACAATAGAGAAATGTTTAAGATAGAGTGGAAAAAGGGTAATGACACGTAGTAATGAACTCAGTAGTATGAACTGTTTTCCTATCTGTTTCCCGTCGCTGAAATGATGAAATAGCGCAGAGAGAGAGGGAGAGAGACAAAATGACAGGATCATTCTCTCGGATGGAGTGGGAGAAACAACATAAATACAGCGACGGGAAACAGATAGGAAAACAGTTCATACTACTGAGTTCATCACTACGTGTCATTACCCCTTTTCCACTCTACCTATACTCTATCACTTCAAGTGTAAAGTCCAGGCAGTCAGTGCCATTCGTATTACACTGTGTTAACCATATTCTGTTAATTAATTTAAACCACACCATTTCTCTCCTTCAACAATCACATTCTATATGCAGTAAGAGAACGTCGTGTGAATGCTGCACATCAATTTTTTTACTTTTGGTTCAATATAATAATTATCCTCTAGAATGAAATTATAAAAGAACGATTTTTTGAATCAAAATATGTATTGAATTAGTAAGTAATTTGTACATTTTGAATATAAGTAATTTGAATTTTGTACTTAGTGACTGACTTTACTAAGAGTTCTATTCAAAAGGATATCTGGAAGTTTGTATAGAGAGAAATAGAAAGGGCGCTAGAAATTTCCGGAGTCAAGATGTTCTATAGGTCTTTGACAGATCCGTGACCAGAGTTAGTAGTTAGCAAGGAATGAAGGGAGACCATGGGTGAGGAGGAGGAAGTTATAACTTGATGCTAACTGAAGTTGACTAAGAGAGAGAGAGACAGAGGAGTTAGTGCATTTCCTACAACAGTGCCACTCTCATTCTCAACTACAGCCAGTGAAGGGCGCCATAACCAAGTACGGCTCAACTAACAGACTACTATTTACTATTGGAAAATGGTTATGCTCCTAAGATTACATCCTATCCTATTAGTTACAATAAAGTAAATAGGGTGTTTTAGAGGGTCACTGTAACATAGATAGTAAAAGTTGGCTATTGTTAACGGTAAAAGACTGTTAACGGAACAAAGGCATATAAATAAATCTATTATCGAAGTTTCGGTATTATAATATATTAAAGAAAATAATGCCAATTCCAATCGAGAAAACAGCCGCGAACCACATAAAACTCTGCTGCAAGCTAAATTCAAGTATTTTATCCGGCTATTCAGAAAATCAGGTACTCCCACCCCCCCACACGGCTTTCTCTTGTTGCAGTTAATACAGAAATAACAAATTTACAAAATTTTTTTTAAACTGGGAATTTTTACTTAGTTATCCTAACATAAAAATGTAGAAGTGGTGGAGGATATATGTTGGCCAACATCTTGACAGATAGTACTTGAATTGATTTCATTCAAGTCCACAAGGCAGCGCTAGTAATACTGAACCTCAATAACATTTAAAAGTCAACGTAAACTCCTAAAGTCAGTTTTTACGAGTTTCAAATAAAAGTGAATGTTTCATATTTGAGAAGTTGGCATTCGAGGTTTAAAAACAAAAAAAAAAAATATCGTGAAGCCGCCTCCGTATGAATTCCAAAAACAGAAATTTCAGTAATCTATTCTCAAAGCTAAATCTATAAAAATAAATATAGCAGCCGTCATCATAGCATTATATCATCCGCTTATCCATTGTGTAACATGTATATTTTTGATGTTCTTGACCGGTTTCGGATTTTCATCCATTATCATAAGTAAGGCTATCAAGTTTGTGTAGACAGTTGACTTAAACTTAATGTTTTTGTTACGCACTACATGGTGATTTCGGGAACAACCTCTTTAGTGGACATTACAAGCGGGAAATGTTCACAAACTCGGTTCCAAAAAAATAAGCTTCTCTTCCTCTTATGAGATCTGCATACTTTTGCAACTTTAGTTCTTGTGCTCTGATTGCAGTGAGTCTTTGGAATACCAATTACAAGGGAAAGTACGGTTCTTTCCTTCTTATTGTGAAACAAATTATCCGGCCTGTTGTAATACACCGTCCTATCATAAGATTATTAGTTTCAAGAACTGGATTGGGGCAATATTTGTTCTAATGGGCTCGTTCTGCATGAAAACCGTATTTTATTGCAAGCTCCTATTTGGTCTACCTAGTTATGCTTATAAAAATAATCATTTTGAAGTAATTGATCCCTGCGACAGCTCGAATCCATCCTTAATGATGTACTTCAAGTTGATTCCTGCTTGATCCTGAATGGCAAGCATAGATTTTTTTGTTGAAAATGTGGCTGGGTCCGCAATGCTGGATAACATCCGGTATATTATCCTTCGTAGCATGCATATTGGTTTTGTTCCTGACCGGTTTCGGATATTCATCCATCGTCAGAGCAAATTTACAAAGTTCGTGTAGAGAGTTCACTTCAACGAAATGTTTCTGTAGACTCATACTTCAACACAGTGTGAGTCTACAGATTTCGTTGAAGTGATTTGCTCTAACGATGGATAAATATCCGAAACCGGTCAGGAACAAAACCAATATGCATGCTACGACGGATAATATATCGGATAAATTTTTCGGTTTCAGGGTTAAAGCTCCTCTCGAATGAGCCACTCGTTTGACACTTCTTTGTCAACGTATTGCAGACTCGAATTTTGTGGGTGCTCTTTTTTTTTCGCAGAATCAGGCTTTCCCATTCATTTGATTCTTTGTTGCACTGTTAACTGGGATTCTTGTCTTTGAAGAAATTGGTGTAGCAAATTGAGAGAGGTGAGATCTGCATCCGCGTCACACACTGCTGTATGCAATAGTGATGACATCTCTTGATGCCACATCTATCAATACCCTTCCACCCTCTGCCAGAGGTATGTTAGTGTTTAAACGGCTATAGTGTTTTATTTCTTTTTCCATTTCTATCATAATAAGAGACTGATAGCGGTCCAAAATCTGTATCAGACCCACCACATTATCCCGAAACAATAAGTTAACGACATATTAACAATAAGTACGACGTAAGTATTTTCTAGCTTTAAAAAGATATTCACTTCCCAGGTTTTTTTCTCAAAATAAGTCATTTAATTAAGCTTAAATTCCTCCAATAATTGTTATAAACTTGAAAACAAGCAAATATTTAGTAAAAATTATAAGTTTGGAAAAAAATAAATGAGTCATTTGAATCTGTGTAAACACTGAACTTCACACGTGATGTTTTTTAAGAAAGCATTTAGTGATTCGCAGTGAGTGATTTATTCTGAATTGAATTGTCGTCAGACGGGTATCATATTCTTTCATTTTACCATTATTTCCTGTTATAAAACATGAAAATTCTGGAATGTCCACATTATAACAGTTCGAAAAAAAATTGATATAATAAAAAAAATTAAAATATTTTAAAAAAAATACATTGCAAAACTAAGAGAGAAAGAGAGAATATTTTTAAGAGAGAGAGAGAGCCAGAGAGAATGGTAAGTGACGAGGTTTAAGTTAACAATGGGATGAGACATTGTAAATCACACAAGATTCCCAAACACAGCAAACGTCACCGTTATCTAATCCATACTATGAGCCAGCGTTTAACACTTATCTGCCGTGTACTTCTAGCTAGCTAGCATCACGCTATATAATACGTGCCGTCAAACACATAAATAAAAAATAATACGCACTAACCATACAATCGTTCCCCATTTGACTCATATCACTGCTTTTCCGCTTATAATATGATGTACACGTATTTTGTATTGCTTATTCAATTGTATTTTTGGAATTATTTTTAATCACATTTTTTATATTCAATGTTAGTAATTAAGATGACTGCAATGATGATGTTTTGGATCACAATGATGGTCACTGAAGAACAAACTGCATACGTATTCATCTAGTTCTTCCAAGCAAATGACCTTATAATGCTAACTTTGATATGGACCTGTAACTAGTAATTGCGGAACAACCGCAATGAATGACAACCAAAATTACTGTTATTATAGCTAAAGCTGTTACTGCTATTACAAATATAATATTTAAGATTTATTAAAACCATTGCTATAATTAGAGGAAATTCATTAACCGGAAGTACAACTTTATGAAATAAATTTTGGATGTTTCTTTATTTTTCACGAAACCGGCTAAAACGATGTTTTTCTAACAACCAGATATATACGAGTAAATGTATCACATTTATTGGAAACATATTCCATTTTATAACCTTTCAGGCTTCCCCGGCAATTGTCATGTAAAACACTTAGATCTTTGGGTTGAGATGCATCAATGGTATGTTACTATGTATTGTTTCACCTTTAGAGGCGACACTAGCCTGAAGAAGCCTATTGGAATGTGGACAAAATATCGGTTTACAACAAACCACCGACGCGATCTCAACCCGAAGACTTAAGTGTTTTATATTTACTCATTTTTATTTAATCGGTGATTTCCCTATTATGAGTTGCCATCAATGATGCACAACTATTATGGCTTCCTTCCATAATTGTCCATCCTGCCAGTCACGATCTCTCAAACCTCTGGCAGCCATCAACTACTATATCTCCTTCTTCCATCTTCTATGTGGTCTTCCTTTTCTTAGATTCCTCTAGTGGGGTGCACTCTCTAATCGTTTCTGGGCTTCAGCCGAGGGGACGTTCTCCTAAGCTGCCCGTCCATAACATCTCAACTTTCTTTTATCTATTCACTCTCCCATTGTTTCATTCACATTCCCTTTTCTTGTCTGATATCTGTGTGTTTCTTATCCTATCTTTTCTCGTCTTTTGTAAGTACCTACTCCAATAATCCATTCTAACAACCCGTATCTTTGAATAACACTTTTTAAGTTGTGGCAGTATAAGCGAGAATAACCTCTATGAAGATGCAGAAATAAGTGTTTTTCATCATCACCATCCAGCGGCATTATTACAACTCATTGCTGAGTGTTGGCCTCCTCAATCAGTTTCCACCACTCAGTTCTGTTCTTCGCGGCTGCTCTCCAGTTCGTGATATCCAATACCGTCCGCTCATCACCAGCAACAATGTCCATCCAACGCAGCTTCGGCCTCCCCACTCTCCTTGCACCACGGAGGTGCTTGTTCATTACCTTTTTCGGAATGTCCCCGTCCCTCATCCTAACCACATGTCCAGCCCACTGAAGTCTAGCCAACTTCATAAATTTGACCACGTCTATTTCTTAAAACAGCGCATACAGCTCCTGATTCGTTCGAGACCTCCACTCCTGTCCCACGTGTACTGGGCCGAAAATACGCCGCAGTATTTTCCTTTCGAACACTAGGAGGCCTCTCTCATCTATGTTAGATGAGGTCCAGGTTTCGGAGCCGTATGACAGGACTGAGCGGATCAGGGTCTTATATAATCGCAGTTTCGTCTGCCTTGCTATCAGGTGGCTTCTCATATGCTTCCGAAGCCCAAAGAAGCATCTGTTAGCTGCTATAACCCTTCGCTTTATTTCGGCTGACGCGTCTTTATTTGCATTTACCAGGAAGCCCAGATATACAAACTCGTTCACATTTTCAAATGTGTGGCAGCCAATTGTTGCCTTACTTGTGGTTGGTCTTTTCTGACCTGCGACCATGTACTTTGTCTTATTTTTGTTGATGGTGAGTGACATACTTCTAGCTCGGCCTCCCAGAGCTAGAAACGCTTCCTTCATGGCTCTGAACGATCTTCCTATTATGTCTATATCGTCGGCATAGGCAAGCAGTTGAACCAATTCGTTAAATATGGTGCCTTCTGTCTGAATGCCCGATTCTCTTACCACCTTTTCCAGGGCCAAGTTAAACAGGAGGCACGCTAAGGTGTCGGCCTTGCCTACCCTGTTTGAAACTCTTCGGAGAATCCTACTTGTATCCGCACCATACACCGGACGCCTACCATAGTTGTCCTAACAAGACGAATAAGTTTTCTTTGGGATACCAAGGTCTACCAGTGTTTGATACAGCTTCACCCTGTTTAGGCTGTCGTAAGATGCCTTAAAATCAATGAAGAGATGGTGGGTTTGTATCTTTTATTCTCTTCCTTTTTCGAGAATCATCCTCAGAGTGAAGATTTGGTCGGTCGCCGATTTTCCTTGACGAAAGTGTTTTAAAAGTGTTTTTAAGTATTATCAAATTTCTCTGTTTCCACAACATCACAAAAATCTGATGCAGGATAAAACACTTCTTTTCTTACTGCAAACAATAAAGTTATAAAATTGACCAATTTTTTTATTCAATACCCCTAACATAAATTTAGAAATGGTGGAGGTATATGTTGGTTAGCACCCAGCAGATCATCTATAACTTGAGTGCATTTATATTACGGCCTAAAAGACAGCACTATCAACATTGGACAAAACCAAATAACATTTGAAATATTATGACACAAATTCCTCAAAACCCACTCTAAAATATAATTAAATAAAAAAATATATTGATACTGATCGTGGAATTAGCATAAGTTCAAAGAATCTCGTCAAAGGCGAATTTCAGAAAGTTCAATCGATTTTCTTCAAATACGAAAATTTGACGTTATCTGTCAAAATTCCTCAACCGTAAGTATCACATTACTAGTTCGGTTTTTTGTTTTTTGCAATTTTTTCAAAAATGGCTCTGACGATTTTCTTCAAACTTGTTACACAACAAGGAGCTACAACTTTTATTTGAAACATTCCTCTGGGAAAATTCATTTAAGGGTATTTTGGGGGCGGGAAGAGGTGGGGCTAGGTTTTCACCTAAAGTGTTATTTCAGTTTATTGGACAATTCGCTCATTTAAATAATGTTAATTAGAATTAAATATATTGTTGAAATCCCAAGTTTAAAAGAAATCGAATGACCGGATGTACGTTTTACTTTACCACTTTACTAAATAGTATTTTCACTTTTTCGCGGTTTTCTCAAAAATGGCTCCGACAATTTTCTTGAAACTTCTTATATTTACTACGCATACAATGATCTACAATTTTTATTTGAAACATGATTCTGGGAAAATTTCATTTAAGGGCACTTTTAGGGGAAGTGGTGGGGTTATGTTTTCCTCTAAATTGCTATCACAGTTGATTATACAATTCTATCATCCAAACATAATTAATTACAAATAAATGGATGGCCAAAATTCTGAGTTTCAAGAAAATTAGTAAACCGGAAGTCAGCGATTATACTGAACTTTTTTTTTTTTCAGTTTTTGACGATTTCATTAAATTTAGTACACAAACTATAAAATTTGTCAATTATAATTTTGAAAAACTAGAGTAAGAGAAAATTGTGTGATTGTTTCACACCAGAATTTTTTTTATAACAAGAACTACGAAACACGTTGTTCGGGAAAAAAAAATTAATTTTTGAAAATTTGACATAATCGTAATATTTCGTAAAACCAATAGTGGGAAAAGAAAGCAAAAATTGTATTATAATTGAATTTGTTCTTCTGGTTTCCTGTCTAGATGTTTAGAATTATAAACATATGGTTATATAGTGGTTGTTGATTTAAAATATGGACTTACACACAGACAGACTCTTAAACATTATTAAACTTAAGTAATGATTCTAAAACAGTTACGAACCCTAATTGCGGAAATTGCCAAAAGAGAGCAGCACTAGCTCGACATTCATTTTTACCTTGTATGGTTGGTTACCTTTAATTGTTTCTATATCTTGCTTAAATTTATATTTATATAGTTAATAATTTGAAATATAATTGCAATAAACATCAATAAATTAATGTTGTTTTTTTTACTAAAACTCAACTATTAATATGGGCTCTGAAATTCAGAAATGTCGTATGTATAGTATAAATACCATTACAAAGTTTACCAATTTTTAAAGCATATTAATAAAAAATAAAGCAAATAAATAAAATATTAAAATAAAAAAATAAATAAATAACTGATAATAAACAAATTTATTAGTAACAATTTTTCAATATATCAGATTTCATTTTAAAAATTATGTAATATTTTTAAAAAAAAAAAAAAAAATCTGGTGTGAAACACTCACACAACTTTTCTCTTACTCCAGTTCTCAAAATTATAATTGACAAATTTTATAGTTTGTGTACCAAATTTAATGAAATTCGTCGAAAACTAAAAAAACTGTTTAGTAAAAGCGCACTTCCGGTTTAGTAATTTTCTTAAAACTCGGAGTATTGGTCAACAATTTATTTCTAATTAATTTTGTTTGGATGATAGAATTGTATAAATCAAGTATGATAGCAATTTAAAGAAAACCATAACCCCACCACTCCCCCAAAAGTGTCCTTAAATGAATTTTCCCAGAGAAATGTATTACATTAAAGTTGTAGATCTTTGTTTGTTTAGTTTATATACGAAGTTTCAAGAAAATCGTTGGAGCCATTTTTGTGAAAATTCAAAAAAAGTGAAAAAAAAAACATTTAGTAAAGTGGTAAAGTAAACGCACTTACGGTTATCCGATTTTTTTTTCAAACTCGGAATTTCAACAACATATTTAATTCTACTTAAAATTATTTAGATTGACAGAATTGTCTAATAAACTGAAATAGCACTTTAGTTGAAAACCTAACCTCACTCCTACTCTAAAAGTGCCTGTAAATGAATTTTCCCAAAGAAATATTTAAAATAAAAGTTGTAGCTCTTTATATGTGTAGTGGATATACCAAGTTTAAAGAAAATCGTTGGAGCTATTTTTGAAAAAATTGCAAAAAAGCAAAAAAAAAAAAAACGAAGTAGTAAAGTGATACTAACGGTTGAGGAATTTTGACAGATAATGTTGTCAGATTCCATGGTGATACGTAAACAGAATTGACAAGTTCCAATTTTTTACGGCTTTTCGTTTTTGAGCTATGCTGTTCAAATACATACTCACAGACAGACTATTTGTTAAAAATCACTTTTTTGGGACTCAGGGGACCTTAAAACGGATATTTCCGGTGAAAACTCGATATCGAAAATTTGACACGATTACAATACTTCCTCTTAATAGGAATAAGAAAAAGTAATACTAAGTTGTGTTATTAATAGAAATAAATTTTCTTTACAAAGTTACAATAAAAATATAAAACAACAATATATTTTTTAAAATTAATAATAGTTAATAAATCTTTAATTAAATATAATGTAATTAATTAGTAAATCTTTTACAATTTAGAAAAAAACATTGGTTTTTTAAAAAAACAAACTTTTGACCCTCTCTTACGGTTATAAAAGAAAGTACTGCAATTCATCAAGTGGAGAATTGTTTGGAACACTTATTTACTTAACAGGACAAGTTTTTTTTTTTTTTTTTTTTTTTTTTTTTTACTGTCATATTTAAATTAAGCATGTTTTTAATATTTTTATTACAAATGTTTAACACAATACCTCTAGCTTATTGCATTTTGGCCATAGAATTGCCAATGTTACAAAATCGAAAGTGATGATTTTTAGTAAATACCAAGTATTTGCAGTTTTCCCTGAGACCCTGAGGGTTTTCCCCTCTCTTACGCTGATAACCTCAATCATTTATTTCCTCTTATAGTTCCCCCATACCACCGCTACATACTCTTCTTCTTCCTAGCCCGCCCATTCCATTACTGGGAATTAATAGAAGTTTGTGAGCAGGCCGAAGGTTATTCGGAGTAAGTAGCCATCTGTGTTTGGTTGGGCTACAGGGGGGGGTGGAAGAAAGTGTGAGGCCTGAAGGGCTGAGAGAAATAGTTTGATGGTCAAGAGAGAAAGTTGGTATAGCCTAGGCAACAACACATCGTGTGTGCATTAGCCTGCAGGCTATCCCATCGAACTCCAACACACCAGCCTCTCTTCTACTCACTGACACAATCTGACTCTCTCACTTTCTCCTAAACCTTAACACACACACACATATACACAGCCTTTCCTCTCTGCACTTTATAAGTATTTTGGACTGTTGTACGTATCCCCTCGCCTTCCATTTTACACACTTGAATAAACGTTACCAGTTAACGAGATATTGCGGATTTACAAGTGTTACGCATAAATTCATTCACATTAACGGGTCTTTTATTTAATGGAGGATAATGAAGGAAGATATTGATTCTGGTTATTTTTTTCTTTTTCTTCGTTATTTAAATGATTTTATCTTTACTATTAATTACCAAAAGTAATTATCCAAATAGTGAGTAAAGTAATTTTTTTACTTTCTCTTACTCCTAGTAAGAGAAAGAATTGTAATCGTGTCAAATTTTCGATATCGAGTTTTCACCGGAAATATCTGTTTTGGGGTCCCCTGAGTCCAAAAAAGTGGTTTTTAGCAAATTGTATGTGTGTGTGTATGTATGTGAACAGCATAGCTCAAAAACGAAAAACTGTAGAAAGTTGAAACGTGATATTCCGTTTAGGTATCACCATGGAATCTGACAGTACGTTATCTGTCAAAATTCCTCAACCGGAAGTACCACTTTACTAGTTGGTTTTTTTACGTTTTTGCGATTTTCTCAAAAATGGCTCCGAATGATTTTCTTCAATCTTGGTATATCAACTCGACATACAAAGTGCTACAACTTTTATTTAAAATGATTCTTTGGGAAAATTCATTTAAGGACACTTTTGGGGGAGGGATAAGGTTAGGTTTTCATCTAAACTGCTATTTCAGTTTATTAAACAATTCTATCATCTAAATAATGTTAATTAGAATTGAATATGTTGTTGAAATTCCGAGTTTCAAAAAAATTGGATAAGCAGAAGTGCGTTTATTTTAACACTTTACTAAATGATTTTTTTTTTCTCTTTTTTTGCAATTTTCTCAAAAATGGCTCCGACTATTTTCTTGAAACTTGTTATATATAAACTAAACATGCAAATATCTACAACTTTTATTTGAAACATTTCTTTGGGAAAATTCATTTAAGGGCACTTTTAGGGGAGTGGTAGGGTTATGTTTTTCTTTAAATTGCTATCATACTTGATTTATACAATTCTATCATTCAAACAAATGTAATTAGAAATAAATAGATGGCCAAAATTCCGAGTTTCAAAAAAAAAAATTAGTAAACCGGAAGTGCGCTTTTACTGGACAGTTTTTTTTTTCAGTTTTCATAGAATTTCATTAAATTTAGTACACAAACTATAAAATTTGTCAATTATAATTTTGACTACTGGAGTAAGAGAAAGTTGTGTGAGTGTTTTACACCAGATTTTTTTTTTAATCTAACAATTTGTCCGAAAGAAGGTGTTTGGAAGTTTCATTTTCTTTGCCTATTTATTTCTTAAGTCCCTTTCTCTTGCAGCCTCTCGAGGCTTTAAAATTTAAATTGAGAAATACAAAAAAAAAAAAAAATCGTTAGATTCATTTTTGGAGAAATTCGTTAAAATAAAATCATTCATTAACATATAGTACTTCCAGTTGAGATCCCGTTACTAACGATATTTCCGAAACATTTGTGTGCCCAGATGCACGGTTGGTAATTAAACAGAAATGAAAGTTGAAAGCTTCTTGCGATTTTCCTTTTCATGAAGGACATTTTGTCCATTCGTTAAATAAAATATTTCATCGTTTTGATTTTCATCTCAAAAAAAAAAAAGAGAGAATATTTTCGGAGAAAACTTAATTACGAACATTTGTCACAATCGCAAGTACCTTTCTTTTTATGATAAGTAGTTAGTGAAAGTAATAAAGTCAATGTAAGAAACAAAAAAAAAAAACAAAAAACTAAAATTGTAATATAACGGATAAAATATATACAGAATAAATCTGTAATAGATATGGCTGACAATGCAGATGTTTAATGTTGCAAGAAATAACACAGAGAGATAGATAGATAGATAGACTGAATGAAAGAACGAACGAACTGAATGGGCGGACGCAAAAAAAATGTGAAGCCGGTAAGTTTGACATGAATGGCAGTTTTTTTTTTGTCCTGTCAAAAGTTTAGGACTAATTTGTTCCGCTTGTCTGGAGTTATTGAAACTGGGATATTACACAGTGAACAGATTGGACTAAATAATGAAGAATGATCTTATAGTACATTCTGCAATATTGATAATATTGTTATTTATGTATGTTGATAATTATCTACTTTCATTTTAATCAACTGGAATAATGATAAACTATGGACTTTGTGCTAATTATCTAGGGAATTAATTAATTGAATTCATTTATTGTTTTTACCTTAGTAATGCTAACTAATATTAAAAAGTAATGTAATGCTTATATGTTCAACTAACGATTAGGTATCGTGGACGGAGGTAGTTAGTAAACATGCTTTATACTACATATTGCTCATATTAATACGTACATCAAATAAAATAGAAGGCCAACACTGGGAATGGAACCCAGTACACAATTTCTAAATGTAATAGATCAATACGAATTTATTACATTAACTAATAACATATGATCTGCAGAAGAAAAGCCACATAATATTATTAAAAAAGTAACTACGTGGTCAACCATATGGTTTAAAATAAGGAACAAAATCACAAAGAAACCCTAAGCACTTTCAGAATGTTTATATTTTTGTTGTAAGTACGTATAAATGTGATAGGATCCGAAGAGAGGGATCCAAAGCAGAGAGAGAGAGAGAGCGAGACAGCCTCATTCACTAGTTTAGGCCAGACTAGAGTGGGAGAAACTGTTTAAATACAGCTGTGTCAGCCATAGGAGGGAGTCTTGCAACAGAGTTCATACAGCAGTCACAACGCGTCATCAACCTTTACCTCTCACTACTATTCTATATATTTTAGTGTAAAGTCATTTCTGATATGGAACATTTTTTTTTTTCAGATTGAACGGGTTATCAGGAGAATAAAAGTAAATAGCCGTGCAGATACCAATGATTCTTTTCTATGCAGATAATCTGGTGTATACACTGCGATTCAAACAGTAATGTAAGAAAGAAATTAAGTTGCTTATATCAATCAATATTGTGTTGAAAATAAAGTTTGAAGTTAATCTTAGTAAAACTGATATCATTAAATTTGATAAAGGTAGGCCTAAAAAAAAAGAAAGGTTAATTTTTTTATTTAATGATTTCGATTTTGTTTTTGAAAACTTGGGTATTTTATTCAGTTTTTCCGGAAACTTTAATAAGGCCCTCGATCGTGCTGTATCTAAAGGTAATACATGCACAGGTGCGGTATTAAACACTTTGCGCTAAGGCAAAGTTATTGGCGTGGGAGCTTCGTGAAAAATTATATGAAGCTATTGTAATCCCCTCTTTGTTGTATGGAAGTGAGGTATGGGATTTCGGACTTTTAGATGGTCTAAAAAGGTACATTTGAACTATTATAAGGAACTTTTAAAGCTACAAAGGTGTAAGGGGTGTTGTGAGGAGATGTTGGTTGTAGATGATGATAGATAAACACCTTAAGATTGGTTTAAGATATATAATTGATATATGTATATATATAACTGACTGCCAGGGACTTTACACTTTAGAGTTTAGAACTGAACTGAACTGACAGACTGACGTGGCTAAAATGATATGTACGGAGTGTGAATCAACAGAATGATGTCTGATGTGTAAGACTGAATTGAACAGAATGATTTTGACTGTCTCTCTCTCATATATATATATATTGGCCGAGCCTCTCCTCTCTGTGCGAGAGGGGCTGTTTCTCTCCGCTAGATTGGATGAGTGGTGGGGGTTCACTGGTTCACTAAAACCCCAGGTACTCTCCATATTAGCAATTATATTTTTAAACTTGCCTTAAGTTGGTACTCCAGGTTACATGCCTTGGAAGTTCATAGGTATCCCAGAGCCAGTCTTGATAGACTGATTGAGCGTTCGTGTCAAAATACTTGTTGGTATCTTTTTTAGTTAACATAAAAAATAATTGGTTTTTTCCAGTTAAAATCAATATTGCATAAAATTGAGGAAAAATCAATATTAAAATGTAAGGACCTAGTTATTGTTAATCAACTAATCCCTTTATTATTAAAAACAAAAATACAAAGAATATTTACAAAAGAAAGACCTACAAAAAGATTAGCCTCTTCAAATTATGGTAGTCATTATTTGCTTGTATATGATAATATTTCGGTTCCACAGAAATATACCTGTTAGAAAAAAATACCTATAGCTTATACCAGACTTTTTGCAGAACTTCGTACCTTAGGGAAATACTCTAGGTCATTAACTTTCGGAAATGTGATATTTAAATTAAATCAAAATAATAACTGTTATCTCTGTAACGACACTGATATTGTAGAAGACATAAATCATATTTTTACTGTCTGTCCTGTATACAACGCAATACGTCAAAAAATATATTGACAAGCTATCATTTGACTTACTTACTTACTTAGTCGGAGACCTCTTCATACCCTAGGGTGTCGAGGTTTGCAGAAGGAGCTCCATCTTTCCCTATCTCTGGCTAAGTTTTTGGCCTCTTCCCATCTGACCCCTCTTTTTGTTATTACCTCTCGGAGGTTGTCCTCCCAGGTAGTTCTCTTTCTTCCACGGGGCCTTCTACCAGTCATTCGCGTTTCGCATGCTTTCTTCGGGTACCTCTCGTCACGCATCCTACACACATGTCCGAACCATCGTAGCTGACCTCTCTCAATAACTTGAGATACTGATTCACTTTTAAGTGTGGTTCTAATGGTGGTGTTGCGGATTCTGTCTCTTCTGGTTCTTCCTGCCACTTTTCTTAAGTACCTCATTTCCGCGGCTTGGAGTTGGCTACGTTCCGCTTCTCTTAGAGCCCATGATTCACTTCCATATGTCAGCGTTGGAACGAAGATCGAACGGAAGACTGCCATTTTTGTGTCCTTTGTTACTTCCTTTTTACTGAGAGAATTTCTGTTTATGGCGTAGAATAGTCTTCCTGCGGCGTCTACTCTTGCATTGATTTCATTTTTGACTTTGCCGCTCTTACTCAGCATCACGCACAGATATTTAAACACAGACACTTGTTCTATCCGTTTTCCGTCTATTTCTATTTGTACTTGTTTTTCACTCCTAGACACTGTCATACATTTAGTTTTGGAGGTGTTAATTATCATCTTTCTCTTTTTGAGCTCTTCTGTCAGTATATTAATGTTCTCTTGTAGTTTTTCTCCATTGTCCGCTATGAGAACCAGGTCGTCTGCGAAATCTAGGATTGAGAAACTTGTCGGCCTTAATTTCCAGAACCCTAATCTCGTTTCTCTGGCACGTCTTTTAAAGTCTTTTAGTACTTCATCCATCAGGATGATGAAGTACAGTGGGCTCCCTATATCCCCCTGTCGGACCCCCATCCGTGTGATGATTGGAGGTTCTGACATAGTTTCTGTAAGTTTTATAGAACGTTTTTATTCTGCATATTATAGCTTCACTAACCTTTTTGTTTCTGAGCGCTGTCCATATCATTTCCCAGGATACTCTGTCGAAAGCCTTTTCTAGATCTATGAAACAAGGTAGACGGATTTTCCGTACTCTATGGATTTCTCTCATATTTGTCGTAATGTAAAGAGGTGGTCTTGTGTACTTCGCCCTTGGTGGAAGCCACTCTGTTCCTCTTCTAGCTGATGTTCCACCTCTTTACGTAATTTTCCAGTATGCGAGAATAGACCTTTCTAGGTACACTCAACAGTGAGATCCCTCTATCATTTGACTTAATTTACAATATTACACAAAATTATAAATACATTTTTGAAAATGACTTTTTCATTTTTATTGGAGTGTTTTGAGCTAAGAGAGTCTCTATTATGAATAGTTTATAGTGAATTTTAAATTGTCTTAATTTTTAACTGTTGTAGTGGAAGAGAAATGCAAAAATAGTTTAGAAAAATATTTTAAGTGAAATAATTTTGGGAAAAAATAATGTATTTTAGAGTCAGGTACTGTAGTTTGGGGTCATTACTGCTAGAGTGACAAAAACACAGGAATCCGTTAGGAAAATAACAATGCCACTTGGCCAACTGTTTTGTAAGAGAAAATCCACCATTAGAGAGGGCATTCTTTCAAGACATTCTGCTTTCAAAGCCAGAACACTTGCTTCAGGAATTATTCTCTTAAACTCAGTGCCAGTGACAATTCCAAAATATATTAATAAGTTTATACTGTGATGGATGCAAAACATAAAAATATATTAAAGGTACACGCAGGTATAAGAAAACAGTTACGGGAAAAGTTTATTAACCTTGATGGCATTATACTACCCCTTCTCATCACAGGGGAGGAACTGAAGGATAAAGAGAAAACATTCTTTCCAGACAGACTTGTTCTAGAAATCGAGGTGGAAGCATCAGAGCTATACCAGTATTAAGTTATAAGAATTTATTATAAGCTTTTATTGTGATATTTAAAGTACTTAATTTCTCTTACAGAATATATCTTTTTAAAAACAGTGTGATTTTTTGATTATTACTAATACTTCATTCTCTTTTAAACTTACATACTTACAAGCCCTTTTACAAAACCGCTCGTGCTACACAACCAACTACTACAAATACACATCACACCATTACATTACAATACTTCCGTTGCAAATAACTTGTAGTTATTATTTTAATAGAACATATTTATTGTTAGCAGTGGTGACTACTTTCTTATTTCTTATTCTTAATACTTCTCTCCTAAACATAATATACTTACAAGCCCCTTTTACTAAACCGCTCGTGCTATACAAGCTACCAGCACATAACATAAACACACAACATCACCAATCACATTTCACTGTCTTTTAGTTTAATCCACAATATAGTTTATTTCCTAATATTTTATCTTTATTGGTCAATATAAGAATGTTTATTTAGTTTCAAAATAAGATCATTTCTGTTGTATTTGTTATTGTTCTTTATTATTGTATCATTTTTTTTTTTTTTTGTATCTACCAGGATAATTTGTTTTTTATTTTAAAGGTAATTATTGTTAATATTGTACCCAACTCTGTTTGTATAGGATAGAAGTCCTGAAAGCAAATAAAGTTATTTATTATTATTATTTTAGTGTAAATTCAAGGCAATCATTGTGGTTTTTTGGGGCGGGTGTTGGTGTAGTGGTTATGAGCATGGCCTTGTAAGTGGGAGGACCCCAGTTCGAGTCCAGCGTATAACTAAATTTTATATTTGTTTAAAAAATGTTATTAGTAAAGTAAGTGCTTTCGCCCCCGTCCACGACACCTAATTTGGTAGTTGGACGTTAAGCCCGCCTGAATAAATTGGCATTACTTTACTTTACTTTACTTTTCATTATTGGTTTTATATTATACAGTGTTCAACTTCACTTCTAGTTTATTCATCTAAAACCAAACCATTTTCTCTTCTTCACAAACCCTTTATAATAATTAACGTAAGCTGTTCTAGCTACTACCAAAGAGAGGCTAGAAAAATTGAAATAAATAGCTGACCATCTTAGTGGCTGACAGAAATCCATGAGATCAACTGTGACGAATAAACAGGTTGCAAATCATCCTTGAAGAGTTTACCAAGGTAGCTGATAGCTGGGTGTAAATTAGTGGACGGACAGTAACAAGTGATTACTGCCAAAAAGACTAGCAGTACAATAAGAACGCTCCGAGAGATTGAATAGTTTACATGCTTTCAAGGCTAAAGTCAACTTTGCTTTGTGTCCCCAGTCAAAAAAAAAAAATTATTTATCAAACTTCATATTCGTAAAAATTATGCTATTATATATCAAACAAATTATACCATCATGTTGCGCGAAAAAAAAAAAATTCACGGCATAGGCTACAGATAGAACTACAGTAATTAAAACTATTCGAAATTAATTGGGCAAAAGCATTATTACACAAAAACATCTCGAAAAATTTATAGCTGTTTGGGATTTTTTTTTTAAGAATTAAAAAACAAAAAACATCACATTTTCATATAAAATAAATTTTGGTAAAAATCTTCGTCTGAAGCAGTGAAAACTAAAAAAAAAACAAAACAGAAATGATATTTAATATGTTGATTAAATTCTATTTAAAAAATCTAACATTTTTTTGTTGATATTTTTTAAAATTTAATCAAAAAACTAAACAAAAACTTATTAGATAAAATAAAATTTAAATAAGATAAGTATTATAAAGAATAAATTATGGGGGGAGGGGGAATCGGAAATTATAAAGAAATATTAAATATCTAGGTTGGTCATATAATTTAAACTATAAAAAAAAGAGTAGAAATTCAAGGAAGATACTTGGCGAGTTATTTTTTTTTTAATTATTCTATGCAGTTAGCAAGCATCAGAAAGTATATAATATAAAACAAGTGGAAGTAGAGAGGCAAAGTTGAAGCAACAACGATGAGGATCTACAACAATGTCAGGATGAAAAGTTGAAATGAAGCAACCCCCCCACCAAACCACTCACCCTGGGTCATCATGCACCCCATACTTTTCTTACCGCTTCATCTTCTTATTCTTCTTCTACACCACTTTACCGTTCTTCTTGTTCACTACATCATCCATTTTCCGGTATATCAAATTAAAACTTAATAATTAAAAGCAAGGATTAAAATACGGCCTTGTCCAAACTTTTATTTCGCCCAAAATGTTTCTATACAAAAATATATTTATGTTCATTTTAATTAAATTATTAGGGGAAAATTAAAAAAAAAAAAATAACGAGGTGATAAGTGCATGATTTTTATGACGTCAGTGATTGGAATAATTTCCAACAAAAAGGAATAATAAAATATATTGTTTTCGTTAAAGATGGGAAACCTAAAATTAACTTAGAAAAAGGTCAATTATTATTTCGAACAAATCTCTAGAAATTATTTACAATTTTTTACTTTCTCTTCCTGGTTAGTAAGAGGAAGTACTGTAATCGTGTTAAATTTTTGATATCGAGTTATCACCGGAAATATTCGTTTTGAGGTCCCCTGAGTCCAAAAAAAGTGATTTTTAGAAAATTGTGTGTGTGACTATGTGAATATCATACCTCAAAAACGAAAAACCGTAGAAAGTTCACCGTTTGGTGAACCCTTCAACAATAATTCCAAGACATTGGAATATCAACGCTGGATGGCTTCTCCAATTCAAAGTCTTGCCATTTAATATCCATAATCCAATATAATTAATTGTTGTAATAATGAATGTCTACGAGAAATGTGCAAATGAATAAATAAGAAATATAAACTCTTAATGGTAAAGAAATTTCTACATGAAGTCGAAGAAAAGGTCTTTAATAGTTTGCTAATGTATGCAGCTGTACTTTTCTTGTTTAAAACTCAACATTATTTATTATAAAAATAATTATATACGAATAAAATAACTTTTAGTTACTTGCTTTTTCAATCTGTGTGAATGTGTGGATGGGTGTTAATTAAAATATACACATTACTGTCAGTGAAGCGTGTAGAAAGATGAGTGTTAGGCATATGATAGCACGTTCAGACAATACACGCAAATGTAAAGAGAGTAGTGGGCCAGTACGCGTGGCAGGACCCAATGTTTAGAATTGTGAGGGTTAAGAGGCTTCATCAATGTATTGTTGTTGAAATTTTTGGGGTAAAATGGAAAAAAAAAGAAAAAAGAAGATACTTAAATGTATTCACAATAAAAGCTGTAGCTCAGGTTTGCAGGGGAAGGTTTTTCAGTTTGGAGATGGTTTGCAGAGTATTAAATAAGGATAAAGGCCCCCGGGTATATAGGTATAGACTAGATTTTGAAAGGGAGGGAGAACAGACGCCAAATGTAATTCTGGTCTTGCCATTAGAGACCTTGTCCCGGGCATGCAATCCGCTTAGTCGCTAGTATCTCTCTCATTTCCACTCTCCCTCCCTGGTTGGATAGCATGGATTACCGATGCACCCTCGACACCCTTATGCAATAACAATGAGAGACCGCGCACAACCGTATACCGTACTAGTACGATGGACAATACTAACACCGATACTACCGTCAATTACTGAGTAATGAACTTTTTTCCCCACTGTTGTGGTATACAGATACTATACGGATTAAATACTGGCCAGCCGCTCTTTTCCAAATGGCCTGCTCTTTGGTATTTCCATTAACTAGTACCCCAACAAGTAACTACCTTCCAAAATTGGAATATTTATTCACAGCAATATTTGCTATATAAATGACAAATATATTCCACTGGATATTTCCATACATTTTAAAAAGGCTCTCTGTCGAACTGTCAGACATGGTTTAAAAAATTATATATACACATACCTATATAAACGTTTAGTTTCTAATTTAATTGAACCCTTTTTTCCAGATTATTTTGGGACAAATGTGTGTGTGTGTGTATACTGAATTTAATTTTTCAACGATGAGCCCATTTAGTGAAAATTAAAGAAGCAAAAAAAGTTATTACTTTTCAATCAGAAAAAAATCTGGTATAAAACACTCACACAACATTCTCTGACTCCAGAGTTCTTTAAATTATAATTGATAGCTTTTATAGTTTGTTACCAAATTTAATGAGATTCGGTGAAAACTGAAAAAAACTGTTCAGTAAAAGCGCACTTCCGGTTTGCTAATTTTTTTGAAACTCGGAATTTTGGCCATTTATTTATTTCTAATTAATTTTGTTTGGATGATAGAATTGTATAATTAACTGTGATAGTACTTTAGAAAAAAAGATAACTCCACCCCTCCCCTAAAAGTGCCCTTAAATAAATTTTCCCAGAAAAATGTTTCAAATAAAAGTTGTAGATATTTGCATGTTTAGTTTATATACCAAATTTCAAGAAAATCGTCGGAGCCATTTTTGAGAAAATCGCGAAAAAGTGAAAAATAACCATTTAGTAAAGTGGTAAAGTAAACGCACTTCCGGTTATGCGATTTATTTCAAACTCGGAATTTCAACAACATATTTAATTCTAATCAACATTATTTAGATGAGAGTCTAATAAACTGAAATAGCACTTTAGATGAAAACCTAACCCCACTCCTACCACAAAAGTGCCCTTAAATGCATTTTTCTGGTGAAATGATTCAAATAAAAGTTGTAGCTCTTTAAAAGTTCAATTGTTGTACTAAGTTTAAAGAAAATCGTCTGAGCCATTTTTGAAAAAATCGCAAAAAAGTAAAAAATCCAACTATTAAAGTGGTACTTCCGTTGAGGAATTTCGACAGATAACGTACAGTCAGATCCCATGGTGACCCCTAAATGGAATATCACGTTTCAACTTTCTACGATTTTTCGTTTTGAGCTATGCTGTTCACATACATACACACACACACACACACACACACACAGACCATTGCTAAAAACCACTTTTTTGGACTCAGGGGACCTCAAAACGGATATTTCCGGTGAAAACTCGATATCGAAAATTTGACACGATTACAATACTTCCTCTTACTAGGAGTAAGAGAAAGTAAAAATGAATTTTATGGGTGTTCTGAGGGACCTGTGTGTTAGGATATAAATTTAAATTGAAGTTACAAGCCTTCTAAAGCATTTGAGAACAGGGCATTGGCTGCGATACCTCTATTAAGGTAATCAAGTGTTTCCCAACTTTTTATTCGTATTAATACAAATCCAATAAAATGTTTAGTCAACACTAGAGGTTGGAAGATACGTGATCAACTGGAATTGTTACTTTTGCCGAAAGAAAAGGTTATATTGAGTTTCACGTCAGATTACTTCCCCCCCCTAACCCCTCCGCGAACGGATTTCTAAAACTTGCTCAATGTCTGTGTACTAGAATCAGTTCACAGTTATAGGTAAGTTATGGATAGTATAACGAACTATGATATCTAATGTTGTTGTTTTAACAGAAAAAAAAATTTAACGTCGAATTCGAAACCAGAGAGCTAATGAATAATATGTTTTCTATGGTTATTGGCTTCTTTTGTTTTCATAGAGATTTTCACGTAAACTGAGGTTTCTCTCAGCCTTAATTTTTCTCTGAGCAGTATTTTCTCTCGAGTACTTTTCCCTCAAACCATACATTGTTTCTTAAAACTGACATTCAAAAAGTTTCATTTAAAATGGTATTCACTCCTCTCCTACCCTAAAGTTATCTTTATCTGTTTTATTTTCTCTTAGTGTTAATATCATTTTATTTAATTTAATGTCACTTCTGTTTTATAATTTCTTCTGTTAATATTTCTTTAATTTAAATTTTTCTTTCTTCTTTTTGTTATAAATCTATGAACTTTTTCCTCAAGTATGGTGCTGTACAGGTATGATTCCTGAGAATTATATTCGATGCTACACGGACGGTTCCAGGATGGATGGTAGGTCTGGGGCTGCCGTCTATTTGAGACGGGAGATCATGTGGGTTAGCGCTCTTGGTGAGTGGGCCACGTTTCCAGGGAGGTGAGTGCAAGTCTTTGCTGTATTTTGGATGAGGGGTTGTGTAACACTAATTTAAACGGGGTGTGATATGCTCGGATAGCCAGGCTGCGTTGAAGGCGCACCCTTAATTCATGAGTCTTCCCTTCCCGATTGGGGTTGGAATGTTCTAAAGACTGGAAGATCTTTATGTACATTAAAGGATGTGCTTCTGGTTGGGTTCCAGGTCATATGGGAATTTTTGGGGAATGAGGAGGTGGATAGGTTTGCCAAATTAGGTGCCTCTCTCCCTTTCATTGGTCCAGAGCCTGCTGTTGGTGTGTCTTCTGGCACATGTTTGTCGGGCTTTCAGACGTGGATGACCTCACAGCACTCATCCTTATGGATGAGTGCAGTGGGTTGTCGGCAGTCTAAAATGCTCATTGGGGGCCCGGGCGGAGCTTTGAGTAGTGGGGTCCGATGTCTTTCACGGACCTCCCTCAGGTATCTGGTTGGATTCCTCACTGGGCATTGTGGTTTAAGGAGACATCTCTATACAATGGGACTCGTGCCTGTCCCCTTTTGTAGAGTTTGTGAGACTGAGGAGGAAACACCCATGCATCTGATGACGAATTGTTTGGATTGTGAGGAGATTAGGTTTAGGACCTTCGGCCGGAATAGGATATCAGTAGAGGATCTTAAGCTGTGTCCTTTTAAGGTTTTGGTCCGATTTGTTCGGTCTGTGGTGAAACTTAGATGGTTAAAACCTGGGCCTGGATTTTCGTTCTAGTCCCAGTGGTTGTTATTCTTTAGGGGTAGCTATATGGGCCTTGGGAGGCTTTGGATAGCGTAGGGTTTACTTCCCTCCCCTTTTGTGAATAATAATAACGGTGTTGTACAATCATGTATTTTCTCCAATAAATTTTACAGAGCTCCTGAAGAAGTGCACCAATGGTACCCGAAACGTACAGCAATAAAGAATTCTTTTTCTTTAAAAAAACTCCTCTGGCCATCGCCCTACAAACATTTCATCATACATTGTTTCCTTTAATTTTTCTATTCACTATACTTCTTTTCTACCTTAGGACATCCATTGCGTACCAATTTCGGGAGCTGTTCTTTTCCCCCATTCACCTTACATGTTCTGCCAGATCTTTTATAGTCTATTGTTTTCATTATATCCCTTTTTTTATTTGCATTTTTTCCTTTACCACTTTATTAGTTATCCTTTCCAATTTGATATTCTTACCGACGGAGATTATTTCTTTATATCAGCGCCATTCAAAGTCCTTGTCTGCTTTGAATGAGGTTGAGCTTTAATCCCCTCTTTCATATTCTTCTACAATCTTCCTGGCATATAGTTAAAGTCTTTGGGGATCCAGTACCAACTGACTTAATTTTCATTTATTCCCTTGAAAGCAAATATCGTTTTGAATAGTTTAAAATCTTCTCAGTATTCCTGCTTTAACTATAAGAGTACCTAAAAGTTAATTTAAACTTAGCATACTAAGAAATAGAATAATACAACTTAAAAGTATTTTTTTTCCTTCAAGTATTTTTTTTTTTAGTATAAAAGAAAAACAAGAATAAATACATAGATATCAAGTAAGGAATCAAGTCTTTGAACTTCCTACATTGAAATCCTCTGGTTAATACTTGTGAGATATTTACAAAGGGTTGTCTCTTTGTTAAGAAAAATAAATAAATTCGTTTATTGTATAATACCATACTCTTTTATCTGGATAAATATAAAATATTTGTATTTTTATATGTTTGAAAACAAATTTCTTTTTCAGAGATATCTATTTATTTATTTATTCATTTTATTTTATTTCAATATTTACAATTAACCATATTTTGTAGTGACAATCAGTAATTATTGATGTTAAGCACTTGAAGAATATGAGAATATAGAAATGAAATCTAGCAGCGCTATGAGAAATTGTGAATCTCACCAATGACCAGACTGATTAGTGGGCTTCGATCAGAAAAAGAAAAAAAAATCTGGTGTGAAACACTCACACAACTTTCTCTTACTCCAGTTCTCAAAATTATAATTCGACAAATTTTATAGTTTGTGTAACAAATTAATTCAAATACGACGAAAACTGAAAAAAAAAAGAACCGTTCAATAAAAGAGCACTTCCGGTTAACTAATTTCCTTGAAAATCTGAATTTTGGCCATCCATTTTATTTCTAATAATTTTTCTTTGGATGATAGAATTGTAATAATCAACTATGATAGCATTTTAGAGAAAAACATAACCCCCACCTCTCCCCTAAAAAAGCCATTAAATGAATTTTCCTAGAAAAATGTTTTAAAAAAAAGTTGTAGCTCTTGTATGTGTAGTTGATATATCAAGTTAAAAAGAAAATCGTCGGAGCCATTTTTTGAGAAAATCGCGAAAAAGTGGAAAAAATCATTTAGTTAAAGGGGTAAAGCAAAAACGCACTTCCGGTCATCCGATTTTTTCAAACTCGGAATTTCAACAACATATTCAATTCTAATTAACATTATTCAGATGACAGAATTGTCTAATGCAGATGAAAACCTAACCCCATCCTTCCCCCATAACTGCCCTTAAATGAATTTTCCCAGAGAAATGTTTCAAATAAAAGTTGTAGCTCTTTGTATGTGTAGTTGATATATCAAGTTTAAAGAAAATCGTCGGAGCCATTTTTGAGAAAATCACGAAAAAGTAAAAAAAAAGAAACAAAAACAAGTTAAGTGGTAATTCTGGTTGAGGAATTTTGACAGATGACCCACTGTCATATGCCATGGTGGATACCTAAACGGAATATCAAGTTTCAACTTTCTACGTTGCATCGTTTTTGAGCTATGCTGTTAACATGCTCACACACACACACAGACCATTTGCTAAAAACAACTTTTTTGGACTCAGTGGACCTCAAAACGGATATTTCCGGTGAAAAACTCGATTTCGAAAATTTGACCCGATTACAATACTTCCTCTTACTAGGAGTAAGAGAAAGTAAAATAATAGATATACTGCAATTATTTTCAATTCTTTAAAAACAAAGTTTTATTTATCTTTTATTGATGAATGCGAAAGTATTGCAATTTGTAAATTTTTGGAAAAATTGAGTTTCCACAGCAAATAATGTTTTGCGCTTTTCTGTAAACGAAAAAAAAAAAATCTGATGTGAACATAATCAAACGATTTTTCTCTTGCTCCTATTAATATACAATTTCTATTTAAAAATGAAAAATTGTCTTTATACACAAATTTTACGAATTTGACCTAACAGGTGTGATGAGGGTTAAGTGGATACCAATTTATACAAATCTTGGCATATGGAGGAAGTGATGATTATAGTATGGACCCAGTTAGAGGGCTCCAAAAATCATCCCCTCAAATCCATCCCCGGCTCCTTGGTATAGTTATAATACAGAAAACACGATTTAAGCTTTCGGACAGCCAGTATCGGAAGAAATCCTCTTCAAAAAATCAAACAAAAAAAAAATTTATGCCTCGCAAGATGGGCATCTCAGAAAGAACTATGTTGAGACTAATTAAATGCGACCTGGGGATAATAAATAGATGCTTATCGGAGAAGCACAGGTCCTAACACGTATACCTACTCTAAAGTAAATTAAACTTGAAGTTCTTTTCTGTAGAGTTACGCACATGGACTTCCTTTAGATAAATTTTGTGTTAAACTGATAAAAAACTTTTTAGTGTATTGGTATCAGATGTCTTGATATTGGGAGATGAAGTGATAAATAGGTGATTGTTAGTTAGAGAGTTGTTACTCTAAATACGAACTACTGAATTACGAAAATAGACTATATTTTAACAATTAATTTAAAGTGTTTGAAATTAGATGAACTAAGATGCACAACTATAAATGAATTATGAAATGATTAATAAATATTAGAGATGTAATTTTTGAAACCTTGAATAGGGACGCGTTCGCGATGTGTGAAGCTTAACTGCTTGAACTGACGTGAACTGGTTGATAACTTGTTGATAACTCGTAGAATACTGATTTGATACTGATGGAATACTGATGAAGACTGATGTATGACTGATCCCCTCCTCCAGTGAGGCGACGTTTATATTGGTATCACTCACACATTGACAGATGTGTAAGTACGAGACACACTAAGACATCTCTTGCAGTATGTTGACCCTTGGTAGGTCGGTGACCGAGGTGGCGACAAATGGTGGCCAGTCGGTGGTTAACCAGGTAGCCAGGTGGCCTCTTGAGTGTTCATTGATCCTTGTATGAAGGGTATACAGGCCAGGTGGGCTCTGTACATTGACCGTATAATGACCCCTGTTTGAAAGGGTTTAGCGGTGTTTGTTTGGCTGTGTATTGACCCTTGTTTGAAAGGGTTTTTGTTTGCCGCGGTTCTTGATCTGCAGATAGCGGCTGGCTAGAACCATTAGTTATAATTTTTAGATTTATAATTTATTTAAAAATTATATCTTTTTTTTTCTTGCTATCACATTACATTAGCATAAACGGGAAAAAATTTAAATGCTATAAAGTTAAGGTACATGCACACAGCTCTAAAGAGAAATACAGGAAGTGATTGGTTGGTACAGTTTGAAATAGAGTGCATTTTTTGCAAAAAAAAACAACTTTGTTTGAAAAGTTGCGCGAATAATTATTACCAAGAAGATATTTTAAAACTTATAAAACTTAAGAAAATCCAAAAACTTTCTTTTTCTTTCAAATACTCAGCCAAATTCAGTACCTGCTGAATTACTGAAGGTGAGATCCAACGAAGTGAAAGTTATGACTGAATGTTGCTTAAGTTTATTAATGTAATGGGATCCGAATCATTAAAGATTCATAGAATCCGAAGAGCGGAGAAATAGATTAAATAAATCACTCCCCATCTAGGCCAGACTAGGAAGGGACAGATCGATTCATATGAACAGAACGAAAGCAGTACAGTTCAGAACAGTTTATGAACAGTTAACAATCAGTCAGCAACCTTCTACTTACTACCTTCTCATCACTCAGCCAGTCTGTCTCTTTATATACATCTCTCGCAACCTAAGTTCTATATACTTGTAGAATCCTTGCAGTTTGTATGTTCTATTCATTTAAACAGTGTTCAGCATATTATCTAGTTTATGTCTCTAAAAATCCATTCTCTCTAATTCACTCTCCTTCTCACTTCCATTATATAAGTGCTGAGTTTATCTCCTCAATCCCTTAGACTATATGTTGGGTAAATTGCTTTTCACAGACGACATTTCAGTCTGAATTAGCGTTAAAGAGTGTTTACTGCGGACAGCTTGTAATTTTCCAATGGAAATTCTGCGTAATTTGATGATTGGACAAGGAGAGACTTAAGGCGACCATTAAAGGCTAGAGGTGTACATTTTGAATATATATATATTGTTTTAATGTTCTTGAAAATTTTATTGTTCATTAACCAAATAAAAGTTTCATTTAATATCAAAACTGGTGAGTTTAATCCCTTCCCCCCCCTTTTAACTGTAACAGTATTTATGTCAGGACAAGGATATACATATTTTATTAACAAACTTCACTATAAAATATAGTCCAAAGGAAATTGTTGAAGGAAAATTTGTGTATAAGTAAAAGTTTGTACTAACAGAGAGAGAGGAGAGAGAGAGAAAATGTGATTTGCGGAGTTGGGGGGGGGGATTGCTCAATGAAAATGGAATACGTGCTCATACAAGAATACTCGTAAGTTTTGTTAGTTATGGTGCCAAGTTATAGGTCTTATTTCTTCTTCTGCTTTGTAGGAAATCATTCCTTGTTATGGCGACACTTCTCCATTTCTTCAACTATAATTTTATTAAATATATTCAGTTATATAATATAATCATATATGGAATACTCTATATCTCTTTTAGGAAATAGGACGAATAATACTGCATTCAATAAGTGTATTCAATCCTAAGTTTAGTGAACGTGAAACTATAATAAACACACACATGATTAACATATTGTATTCACGGAATTATATTTAGTTTAGGGTGTTGGTGTAGTGGTTATGAGCATAGACTTGTAAGTGGGAGGACCCCAGTTCGAGTCCAGCGTATAACTGCTAAATTTTATATTTGTTTAAAAAAATGTTAATAGTAAAGTAGGTGCTTCTGCCCTTGTCCACGACAACCTAATTTGGTAGTTGGATGTTAAGCCTGCCTGAAAAATAGGCATTACTTTACTTTACTTTTACTTTATACAGAATTCAGTGTCTAATGGTTGTTAGAATAATAAAAGTAAAAAAAAAAAAAAAATAAAACTATATCCTACGAGGCAGCCTATTTATTTTGGCAAGAGTGGTCAGTGTTGCCAGGTCGTGATAGTGAAAATTCCCTTGCACTCTCTGAAAAATCCCTTTTTTAGAACAAAAATCCCTACAGTCTTAAATTCTTAGGAATTTTGATATGATATAAGTATATTTTTAAATAACATTTTACTACAAAAATGAGTTACTTTGATAAAGATCATCCTACTAACCAACATGGCTCTAAACTTCTTCGATATCATTCTCTTCTTCCACATTTACATTAATCTACAATAATCACTTTAGCCTACCCTTAAGAACAAAAAATTAACACTTTCTGATGAAGTATGGTAAAAGACTCAACTATTAACTAAAGAAAAATATGTTACTTTAGCGAGAGGTCAATCAAACGGTCGGTCACACGGTACGTGAGTTGCAGTTGCAAACAACACTACAAGACTAATGACTAATATATGCATGAACAAACAGCAATTAAACAATATGCTCTGATTCTCCAAAGTAACGAAATTAAAAAGGGAAATACTCGAGTGTATCCTATTCCATGTGACTATGTTGCAATACCATTTACTCATGCTCATATTCAAACAGAGATGTCCAAGCAGAAAAAAAATTATGTGGTGGTCCGCAGAGCTGGAAAGCATCAGAGACATTTTCCGTGGTAGCCTGCTTCATTTTGTGGTCATCGACCGGTTTTGGGCGTCCGCCAATCTTCAGGATGCGTTTGTCAGACAGTGTGATTAAACAGACTTGCACAGAGACAATTCACAGGAGGTATAATGAATTTGCTCTGGCAAGTATGCTCGTTATCACCACTGTTGACAAACGCACCTGAAGATTGGGCGAACGCCCGAAAAAACCGGTCCGATGGACCCACAAAATGAAGCAGACTACCACGGAAAATGTCTCTGATAAAAAAAATTAATTTGTGCAGTTGAAGTACAGTGAATATTCCCTACGTTTTACACATTTTCAAAGAATATTCCCTCAATCCCTTTAGTACCTTAAATCTCCCTACAAGAGGGATTTTCTCCTACACTTGGCAACACTGAGAGTGGCATCTCTATACTTGACAGCAGAAGAATTGGTCAAGATGGACCTAATATAGTAGTTTGAAACTATGCCTGCGAAAACTATTCTCGCTCTTGGAACCTGCGAGAAAATAAAGACGTCTCCTTTATTTGGATTCCCGGTCATGTGGGGATAAGAGATAACGAATCTGCCGACAAAGTTACTAAAGAAGCGGCATCAATGTCTTGTAGAGACGAACGTGTCCTTGCAGTCGATTGCAAAGCTTTTCTAAAAAAACAAAATCTTTCCAACTGGGAAAAGGAATGGCAATCAGTGCAGCTGTCAAATAAACTAAGGAATATCAAAGGTACCACAAAGAAATGGTCAACCTCAAATCGAGAGTCTCGGCGAGAAGAAGTTGTCCTAGCGAGAATGAGACTCGGTCACACCATGTTGACACACAGCCACATATTCCGAAGAGAACCTCAGCCGGTAGGCAGCGCTTGCAATACGACATTAACGGTCCCGTATATTCTATTGGAATGTTCGAAATATGTAAACGCGCGGGGAAAGATAAATTTGCCGACCAGTCTTACAAATGTATTAGGAGACAATGAGGGCAATATCAATAAAACTTTCGAGTATCTTAGGGGAGGTTCATCTATTTCATTTGTTGTGAAACTAGCTGTACATATGTATGTGTTTAGTTGTTTGCTGGTGTCTTGTGTATAGGTAATTTATTTTATAAGTGATATAAGGGAGTAGAGGAATATGATTAGACCTAGATTGTGGGATTGCTGTAGAAATTGTTAGACTGGTGGGTATGGATATGCATCCCGGATGAGTCCTTACAAATTAGAAACAGGTGCAAAAAATCATAGCTGTTGTGCACCTTAAAAAAATCCAGGAAAAAAAAATAGTTAGATTGGAAAAGTATATCTCTGCAGAAAGATACGATAAAGCAAGAAAATACAAATTTCAGTCACATCCGGCATATTTAAAGTATATAAAAGAAGAAGTAGAAGTTGTGATGTACAATTTGAAAATGAAGACTTCAACGATGGTAGAAAGCAATAGTAGTGTAAGCATTGCCATGGATTGAGACAAGTCCAACAAAAATATCTTGACTTTTGCAAAAACACTTCTCGTACATCATTAAATATGATAAAGAATTTCAGAATTTTTTTATCTTTAATTAACAAATCAGAAAGGTATTTTGGGGGAAAAAAAAATCTGGTGTGAAACACTCACACAACTTTCTCTTATCCCAGTTAATCAAATTATAATTGACAAAGTTTGTAATAGTTAGTGTACCAAATTTAATGAAATTCGTCGAAAAGTGAAAACACTGTCCAGTTAAAAACGGTCCGGTTTACTAATTCCCAAATTGAAATCGGGGAATTTTGGGTAATATATAATTTTAGTTTTATTTCCCCCAAATTTCCCCCGATGACAGAATTGTATAATCAACTGTGATAGCATTTTAAAGAAAAACATAACCCCCCTCCCCCAAAAGTCCCCTTAAATGAATTTATCAGGGGAAAAGTTTCAATAAAAGTTGTAGTTCCTTATATGTATAGTTAACAACACTGGTTTAAAGAAAATCGTTGGAGCCATTTTCGAGAAAATACCAGAAAACTGAAAATTATATTTCAGTAAAAAACGCACTTCCGGTTATCTATTTTTTTTCAAACTCGGAATTTCAACAACATATTTAATTCTAATTAACATTATTTAGATGACAGAATTGTCTAATATACTGAAACAGCAGTTAAGATGAAAACCTAACCCCACCCCTCCCCCAGAAGTGCCTTAAATGAATTTTCCTGGAGAAATATTTCAAATAAAAGTTGTAGCTCTGTATGTGTAGTTGACTTTACAAGTTTCAAAGAAAATCTCTGGAGCCATTTATTTTGAGAAAATTGCAAAAACCGTTTTAAAAAAAAACAAACAACTGTAACAGTGGTACTTCGTTTAGACAATATGACACAAACGCACAGTCAGATCCCATGGTGTACCTAAACGTAATATCAAGTTTGAACTTTCTACGTTTTTCGTTTTTCAGCTATGCTGTTCACATACATACACAGACAAACACACACACACCACACAGACCATTTGCTGACAAAACCACTTTTTTTTTACTCAGGGGACCTCAAAACGGATATTTCCGGTGAAAACTCGATATCGAAAATTTGACACGATTACAATACTTCCTCTTACTAGGAGCAAGAGAAAGTAATAAATAGACCGGTTATTGTCATTCATATAGGTGTAAGGACGCATATGAGGCTTAGAGGGTTATGAACGTGCTGACACGTTTGGCATCCATGTACGTATAATGTCATAGAAATGACGTATATTAATTAAGTTTCCAACTTTTTATTTAAAGAATATACTTCATGAAGAAGAGATGCGAGAGACTTTGGCGATCTTCATTGAAAGTCTTCCGATAAAGATGCAATTACCCACAAATTCTTCCTTTCTACAATATGGGTGAAGTTATAAATTTTAAACTCGTACAAAATTAATAAATGGAATGGTATAATGTTTGCCTTAGCTTAAATCATCTTCGAGACAGTAGAGGAGCATTTAAATCTTTGACTGTCCACTAATCAAATCTACAATTTTAGTATATGTACCGCCGAAGCGAGTAAAATAGATCGTAAAAAGTCGCAGTGAATTGGCCCCCCCCTTCAAAAAAAAAATTCCAATCTTCAAGTAGGTGTAATGGATGCAAGAAATTATATCTATTTTAATTTGAAAATATCAAAATTAGGAAGAAAAATGCGAGCTTGTTGGCAAAAGGGTACACGCAGGTAGAAGAGTACAGTTACTGGAAAAGTTTATGAACCTTTTAGCTACCCCTTCTTCTCACAGGGGAAGATTTAAAATAACAATTAGAAGACATTCCTTCACAGACAGTAGGTTGTAGACACTCAGAAGCAAAACACTTGTTTTTCACTCTCTTAACATCAGTGCATATTAATAACTTGTAGTTATTATTTCAATAAAATATATTTATTGTTAGCAGTGGTGACTACTTTCTTATTTCTGATACTTCACTCTCTTAAACATATACAAACCAAGCCCTTTACAGGTAGCGCCTCTTGGTGAGTGGGCCACCGTTTTCCAGGCTGAGGTTTATGCAATTCTTTGCTGTATTTTGGATGAGAGGGTGCGTAACACTAATTTAAAAGGTGTTTGTATCTGCTCGGACAGCCAAGCTGCGTTGAAGGCGCTTAATTCATGTGTCTTCACTTCCAGATTGGTGGTGGAATGTTCTAAAAGACTGGAAGATCTTTCTTCATTAAAGGATGTGCTTCTGGTCTGGGTTCCAGGTCATATGGGAATTTTTGGTAATGAGGAGGTGGATAGGTTTGCCAAATTAGGTGCCTCTCTCCCTTTCATTGGTCCAGAGCCTGCTTTTGGTGTGTCTTCTGACACATGTTTGTCGGGCTTTCAGATGTGGATGACCTCACAGCACTCATCCTTATGGATGAGTGCAGTGGGTTGTCGGCAGTCTAAAATGCTCATTGGGGGCCCGGACGGAGCTTTGAGTAGCGGGGTCCGATATCTTTCACGGACCTCCCTCAGGCATCTGGTTGGATTCCTCACTGGGCATTGTGGTTTAAGGAGACATCTCTATACAATGGGACTCATGCCTGACGCCTTTTGTAGAGTTTGTGAGACGGAGGAGGAAACATCCTTGCATCTGATGATGGATTGTTTGGGCTGTGAGGAGATTAGGTTTAGGACCTTCGGCCGGAATAGGATATCGGTAGAGGATCTTAAGCTGTGTCTTTTTAAGGTTTTAGTCCGATTTGTTCGGTCTGTGGTGAAACTTAGATGGTTAAAACCTGGGCCTGGATTTTCATTCTAGTCCCAGTGGTTGTTATTCTTTAGGGGTAGCTATATGGGCCCTGGGAGGCTTTGGATAGCGTAGGGTTTGCCCTCCCCTTCTGCGAATAATAATAAGCCCTTTACAAAACCGCTCAAATCACAAACACACATCACTAATAACATTTTATAGGCTATTGATATCCAAAAAAAATGGCCCTTACTATGCATCAGCTTTTGAACTTAGAATAAATGGATAATTCTATAAGTTCATTAATAATGTTTTTCCAAGTGCTGTTTTCTGTTTGACATATATTATATTTAACTATATAAAATAAATTTAAATCTATTTATTTATTCAATTTAATCAATCATCAAATTCATACACAGTAATTATTTTATGTTAGGTTTAATTATTTGTAATTTTATGATAGCAAATTTTAGTAGTTATACAATATGCTGTGGTAATTTATGATTATCTTGATTTAATTTTTAATCTTCTAAATTATAAATCTTATTATAGTCGTATTTTATTAATGTTCTTGTAATTGTTTCGTTTATGTATTATGTAAATTACGAAATTTATTAACAGAATGTAATTACTTTTAGGTATATAGTGGTTTTGCGGAAGTACGCAGCATATAGAATTTATTCTCTTTCTTTTATGATTTACGACTCATTGAGTTTTCTTTCTTTGGACTCCTCGATTATGAGCTCGCTAAGAAGTAAAAAAAAAGAAAAAGCTAACTACAGCCTCTCCTCTAACCTAGTTACATAAATTCATAATTTAAAGTTTTTTTTTATTTTCTTTATTTTTTAAAGAACAGTTTTTTTATTCAACATGTATAATTTATTAAAGGCTAATCTTGAAGAAAATTGAACGAGCGCAAAGTATGAGCTACGTTTATGACATCTTTCTTGAAGAAATTCAAGTGGGTGGCGTTCAAAGATATTTACACTGGTTTAGGCTCTTGAGAAAACATCAAATATGTAAACAAGGGAAAAGTAGGCGCCCTTTTTCCCAGTTTACTTGCAGCATCATCTCCACCACCAGACTTTACCACTTTTTTTTTTTTTTTTTTTATGGAAGCTTGCTTTAGTCGTAAAGTTGGCTGGAAATATCGCCATCGGCCGGCCAAGAATGTTTACACCCTCTCTTCTCTCAGAAAGTGCTTATTATATAGGCACACGAAAAGGGATGTAGTAGTAGTAGTAGTAACGAAAGGAAGTGTCTGGGGGGGGGGAAGTGAGGAAGTAAAACGTCCGTCCCGTATATATATCTCTGTATCTATTGAACTCGTCTATATGAACTTTGAACCTCTTTTACTGTACAAATAAATCAAACCGTTTTACTATGAGTTGTTGCGATGACTAGTCCAGTTTCTTACCATGTATACAGTGAAATATATTTTATTGCAACATCCTATATCCTAATATATACATTGAATTATTTAGCGAAATATAGTATATCATAAATAACTGCTATACATGTACATACAGTTAGCGTAGGATTAACTTGATTGCTGTCACCAATTATCAGGTTATAAATTAATTTTTACCTTTTCTTAATTCTGCAAAGGGAACAATGCATACTGTTAATTTTTTTAAAATTTAATATTCATCGGGTTTTATATGTTTACAGGACCATTGTGGTAAAACTATATATTTTATTGAAACGTTACTTTAAAAAATCTGGTGTGAAACATTCACACAACTTTCTCTTACTCCACAAGTTCTCATAATTATAATTGACAAATTTTATAGTTTGTGTACCAAATTAATTCAAATACGACGAAAACTGGAAAAAAAAACCGTTCAGTAAAAGCGCACTTCCGGTTAATTAATTTCCTTGTAAATCTGAATTTTGGCCATCTATTTATTTCTAATTAATTTTGTGTGGAAGATAGAATTGTATAATCAACTATGATAGCATTTTAGAGAAAAACATAACCCCACCCATAAAGTGCCATTAAATAAATTTTCCTAGAAAAATGTTTTAAATAAAAGTTGTAGCTCTTTGTATGTTAGTTGATATATAAAGTTTAAAGAAAATCGTCAGAGCCATGTTTGAGAAAATCGCGAAAAAGTGGAAAAATCATTTAGTAAAATGGTAAAGTAAACGCACTTCCGGTCATCCGATTTTTTATCAAACTCGAAATTTCAACAACATATTTAATTCTAATTAACATTATTTAGATGATAGAATTTTTAATAAACTGAAATAGCACTTTAGATGAAAAAAATCTAACCCCGCCCCTCGCCAGTTATGGGGGAAAATCGTTGGAGCTATTTTTGAGAAAATCGCGAAAAAGTAAAAAAAAAAACAAGAAGTAAAGTGGTACTTCCGGTTGAGGAATTCTGACAGATGATCCAGTGTCAAATGTCGTGGTGATACCTAAACGGAATATCAAGTTTGAACTTTCCTACGGTTTTTCGTTTTTGAGCTATGCTGTTCACATACACACACACACACACACACAGACCATTTGCTAAAAACCACGTTTTTGGACTCAGTGGACCTCAATACGCATATTTCCGGTATAAACTTGATATCGAAAATTTGACACGATTACAATACTACCTCTTTACTAGGAGTAAGAGAAAATAATAAGAATGTATTGCGCTATTGATCCCTCAGAACCTTCAAAACATGAATTTTGTCACTGGGAAATTGTAAGAAATAAAAGTGATAAGTATTTATGTGTGTGTGTGTGTGTAGATAATTTACGAAGTTTAAAGGGAAAATCGATGGAAACGTTTTCGAGAAAAAAAAAAAACGAAAAACACTGAAAAAAAAAAAAAACATTTAGTAAAGATGTATTCAGATTCTTGATGGATTTTTGCCAGAAATCTTCGTGGTCCGATGCGGTGTCCGATAGTAGTACCTAAACGGATTATCAAAGTTCAGCTTCCAGCGATTTATAGTTGTTTTTTTTTTTCTATTAACACACACACTCAATTTGAAAAATTTGGCACGAATGCAATATTTTCCTCTTACTAGGTGTAAGAGAAAATAAAAAAAAAACTGCACAATGCACCAGACACACACACACTTGTACCAGAAAAAATTTGAAATGGAACTTCTAAGTAACCCTGTGCGTGATCAAAAACTTTCATTTAAAAAACATTTATTATAAAAAACTTAATAAATCTAAATTGGACATAAACTTGATGTGGTATCAGTTTATGGAAAATAGAAATATTTCATATAAAACAAAATTGCAGGTTTTTAATACAGTAAGTAATGTGATCAGTAATGTGTTACGGTGCCAAAGTTTGGGGAGGGATAGAACAGATTAGAAGTTGAAAAATTATTGAGGTTCTTTTTTTTATAAAGAAAATGTTCAGGCTGCCTAGCTATTGAAATATAATTGGTGTGTTGTGATGTTGTATGTTTGTAGTAGCTTGTATGGTTTTGAGCGGTTTTGTAAAGGGGCTTGTAAGTATATATATGTTTAAGAGAGAGAAGTATCAAAAATAAGAAAGTAGTCACCACTGCTAACAATAAATATATTCTAATAAAATAATAACTTCAAGTTATTTGCAAAGATATTATAAACTTATTAATATATTGTGGAACTGCACTGATTCTAAGATAACGATTCCTGAAGATTCCTGATAGTTTAATGCAGTCTTGAAGGAATGCCCCCTCTATAGGTCTTGAAGGACTGCCCTCTCTATGTCTTGAAGTCTATTATTATTATTATTATTCAACAAAAGGGGAGGGCAAACCCTACGCTATCCAAAGCTCCCATGGCCCATAAGCTCCCCTAAAGAATAACAACCACTGGGATTAGAACGAAAATCCAGGCCCAGGTTTTAACCATCTAAGTTTCACCACAGACCGAACAAATCGGACCAAAACCTTAAAAGGACACAGCTTAAGATCCTCTACCGATATCCTATTCCGGCCGAAGGTTCTAAACCTAATCTCCTCACAACCCAAACAATCCGGTCTTGAAGTCTATGTATTGAATCTATATGTCTTGAAGGAATGCCCTCTCCTAACGGGAGATTTTCTCTTACAAAACAGTTGGCCAAGTGCCATTGTTATTTTCCTAACGGATTCCTGTGCTTTTGTCTCTTTAGCAACAATGACCTTACATTATAGTACCTGACTCTAAAATACATTATTTTTGCCCAAATTATTTCACTTAAAATATTTTTTAAAAACAATTTATTTTTCCATTTCTTCTTCCACTACACTCCTTCTTACATTTGGAAATTGGAATATTACCAATTTATCTATACACATTAAAGCTACACCATAATTACATTATTAAAAGTATTAAGTTTATCAGATTGCCGCCTCATGAAAAAACCTGGCCATAAATTTTATAAAGAATAATTTATCTTGGTTTAAAGTTATGAAAAGTATGGGCCTGCCAACTAGAGATTGAAGCACTGTCACAGAGAACAATATGGACCATTGGAAAGATATTTTTTTTTCCAAATTAAAAATAAATTGACATTGAATTATCGAAATAAATTTATTATGGATGTGATTGAATCGCAGCATTATTGTCATTATAGAGAACTTAATGTTGACTTAGGACTACTTGAAAAGTAATATGGCACTTGGGAATAATGAGATGGGTTTTGAAGATAAGAAGTGGTGTACTGAAACTTAACTATACTCTATTTAAAGAATATGAACATAGTTTGTGTTTACTCTGTAATCGCGGTGATGTCTGAGGACTTGCATCATTTTCTGGTTGTATGTCTACATTGACAGAATATAGGATTAAATATATTTTTTTTTTTTGCGCATCGACTACGATGATCATTAGCGCTTCTAACTGTTTATTTCTTTCTAATGCCTAGGCCACTCGAGCTGGAATGACACATGCTAACCTGTGTTGGCTTCCACACACACAATGTCTTGCTTAGCAAGGCAGGGAGGAGCCACAGGCTTTCGAGGATCTTACCCACACATCCCCTCTTATAACATCGACCTAGTCGACGAGGAGGAGTGTGGGTAATTGTTTGTGCCATCCCTTATTTTAATAATAACTGGGGTAGATTCAGACTAAAGTAAAATCCTGATATTTAATATAAATACTTTCTATTTGCACTAAAGTTTATTAATAGTATTATTACAAGTTAAATAATGTTATTAACTTAGGTATAAAATATTACTAATTTTGCAAAGGAGGCTATTCACTGTACCAATAGTGGATGTGCAGTACTTTTAACTAATGTTCCTGCACATCCTAAATGATCTAGAGCTAATGAGGTTGAAATACTTTTATAAATTTTCTTTCAACTCCCTGATAAATAAAAACCTACGCTACGCAATCATATTAACATTCTCGCCAATAAATACATTCAGACCAATAAGAAAACATTCACGCTAATAAATACATTCTCGCCTACAAATACATTCAGACCAATAAAACACATTCAAGCTAATAAATACATTCTCGCAAATAAATACATTCATACTAATGATTCATTCATTCCACGCATTCACACAAGGGGAAAGTACTCGATATTCCTTTCCCTTTATAATAAGATTAAATATTTTAATAAGAAAACTGTATCCACACACAAGAAATGTTAAAATTTTTAAATGGGAAAAACTGGATGTCCCTTGATCAACTATTGTAAATCTGCTTATTTGTATAGAGAGCAATTATTGAAGGAATTTAATTATTAGGATAGTTTTAAACTTTCCCCTAGAATATTCGTAAACATAGTTTATATATTATAAGAATAATTATTTAGTTTATTTTGCTATAATATAAGATAAGTACACTACTCAGTGACGGTTAAAATAACAAAACCTTATAAAGTCTTTAGTTTATTTTAGTTTGTAGAGAAGTTTATTTGTTTTGTTTGTATTTATTATAAATAAAGACTTACTATTATTATTATTATTAACCCTGTGTGTGCAGATGTTCCTGGAAGAAAAAACAAAAATTGTTTTTCAAGAATTGTCACGCAAAAAATAGTCCAACCATTTTTACAATTTACCAAATTAGTTACAAACTTTGGTGGGGGCATTATGGAGGCAGAGAATGGGATGATCATAGTGATGTTTTTTGAGGGTGGGGGAAAAAAAAAATCCATAACTCTCTTTTCAAATTAAGGCCACCATCCTATACGGCGGAAATCCATAATTATTTAAGAAAAATGACAATACGCACAAGAGATAAATTATTTTCCAAAAATAAGAAGCATCAAAAATAAGTAAATAGTTCTTGTTTATGAAAAAAGCAAAAAAAATACAAGATGATGTTTAGAAACGAACCGGATAAAAATATATGTTGTAAACCAAAACAGCATTATGTATCAATATACTGAAGCAGATGCCTAAAAGAAGATGGTCCTAAAGTGTATTTGGTAGTACAGAAATACTGGGATACTACGACCCTGGGGCTTACAAAAAGCTTTTAAACCAAACCTACGCCTCCACTCTTCCTTGCCCGCGACTATCTGTGCAAGAGATCACTCAAGGGACATCTCTAAACAGAATACAATAGCGTCGCGCTTTTTATATATATATATATATATATATAAAACTATAAGGATGCATATATATGTATATATATCGATAAGCCATGAAAGTTTACCAATGTCGATATTATTATTATTATGATGGATTATTTTCACTCCTATGGTTTTTACAATGGTTTATATTCCTCAGTGTTTGCATAACACTATATATTTATATATTTTGAAAAATTATAAAAGAAAAAAAATGCATCTTATCTTTTTTCAAAAATGATTAATCATTAAATATACATTTTAATGGATTCAGGGGCTAGTCACTAAAATTATTTATTTAATAAACTTTTTTTTTTCTTCTTTTTTTTTTTTTACTTTCTCTAACTTCTGTAAAAGTAAGTATTACGATGTTGGAAATTTGAATTTTGACCGGAAGTATATGAATTGGAGGTTTTCTCTTAAGTATAAGAATAAAAATGTTTTTAACTGGTAGATTGCCGTCTACACCATTATTCATCCTTTCAAATTTCAAAAGTCTTAGATCTCTTCCTTATATGCCAAATATCTTGGAAATTATATTATATTTGTGAAATATTATTATTATTATTATTATTATTATTAAGCGCGTGAACATCTTTGGTTTTGTAGGCAGCTAGAGTTTTTCTCAGTGTAATGTCGGCTTCTGAGCAGTGTTTCCTCAATACAGGCTTCTCCATCACTGGACAGAGAGCTGTAGAGGCTTCTAGGTGTAAAAAAAAAAAAAATCTAAGGTTAACACTGGGATTCGAACCAGATACTTCCACATGGGTAGTCCAACCACAGAGTGTGATGGATGCAAGAAATTATATCTATTTTAATTTGAAAATATCAAAATTAGGAAGAAAAATGCGAGCTTGTTGGCAAAAGGGTACGCTCAGGTAGAAGAGTACAGTTACTGGAAAAGTTCATGAACCTTGATGGCATTATTCTGCCCCCTTCTTCTCACAGGGGAGGAATTGAACGAACAATTAGAAGTTATTCCTTCAATAGACAGTTTGTTGTAAACACCGAAGCAGAACAGTTGTTTATTTGCTCTCTTAGCATCAGTGGATATTAATAAGTTTATAATATCTTGCAAATAACTTTTAGTTATTATTTGAATAGAATATATTTATTGTTAGCAGTAGTGACTACTTTCTTATTTCTGAAACTTCACTCTCTTAAACATATACAAACCAAGCCCTTTACAAAACCGTTCACGCCAGAAGCTACCAGCACACAAACACACAACACCAATTACATTTCAAGAGCTTCGTCAAACTATTATTATTATTTTTTATACAAGGCCCACCCTTGGCAATAGAGCACAGCCAACAGAACCAATATCTAATAGAGCAGGCTTTGGGTAAACTTACTTACTTACTTATTCTCTTCCTCTTCTACCTTGCAGTGCAGAGGATTTGCAAAAGAATCGCCATCCGTCTCTATCTCTGGCCATTGATTTAGTCTTGCCTACTGTCGTGCCAGTTTCCCCTGGGCATTCTGTAATATTATCTAGCCAGGTGATTCTTCTTCTTCCTCTTGGTCTCTTACAGTACACCTGGCTTCATAGGCTCGTTTAGGATACCTTGCATGTTCTATCCTTATAACATGCCCAAACCATCTTAGTTGGGTGCGTCTGATTCGCTCTACAATCGCTTCACAACCCAGATTACTCCTAATAGTAGTGTTCCTGACTCGGTCCCTTCTTGTCTTACTCTCCACTCTGCGGGAGCTATCGCATTTCCGCCGCTTCTAGACGACTTTTGACGATTAGTTTCGACTATGAACCAAACAATCGACAATAAGTGCAACCTGACTGGATCAGAACAACAGATCGACTCAGAAAATAGGTTCTTTATTCCCTATAGCGAACACTGAAGCACCAAGGTGAGCATAGACGTCTGAAGGGGGCTACGCTGTATGGTCAATCCCCCATAAACCTGAAGATTTTTTATTAAACGAAAGCAAACGAGGTGAAATAACCGGATTCAAACACTTGGCTTTGGGTAAAAAGAAAACACACAAATAAAGTTATTGTGGTGGTTGGGTTTCCGCAAGCTGGAAAGCATCAGAGAATTTTTCCGTGGTAGCCTGCTTCATTTAGTGGTCATCGACCGGTTTCGCTGAGAGTGTATAAACTGAATTTTTGCTTTATGCAAGTCGATGTTATCACAGTGTCTGACAAACGCATCCTAAAGATGGGCGAACGCCCGAAACCGGTCGATGACCACAGCAGGCAGGCTACCACGCAAAATATCTCTGAAAAAAATAAAGGTTTCATAAATGAATGAAGGATGCGTTAGTTGTTATGTTCGCTTATCTGCACTTTTGAGTGCCCATCCCTCGTTTATTTAGTGATTATGTATATATAGAAATAGTTCTGTTTATACTTAAGTCGATTGCGATGGATGAATAGTTTGCGGGCTGGGATGAGCGAAAGCTCAGGTACGCCCTATAATGTGTTTTGATAAAAAAAAATCTGGTGTGAAACACTCGCACAACTTTCTCTTACACTAGTTCTCAAACTTATAATTGACAAATTTTATAGTTTGTGTACCAATTAATGAAATTCGTCGAAAACTGAAAAAACTGTTCTGTAAAGGCGCACTTCCGGTTTAATAATTTTCTTGAAACTCGGAATTTCAGCCATCCATTTATTTCTAATTAATTATGTTTGGATGATAGAATTGTATAATCAACTATGATAGCAGTTTAGAGAAAAACATAACCCCACCCCTCCCTAAAAAGTGCCCTTACAAGAATTTTCCCAAAGAAATGTTTTAAATAAAAGATGTAGATCTTTGCATGTTTAGTTTATATATGAAGTTCCAAAAAAATCGTCGAAGCCATTTTTGAGAAAATTGCGAAAAAGAGAATAAATCATTTAATAAAGTGGTAAAGTAAACGCACTTCCGGTTATCCGATTTTTTTCAAACTCGGAATTTCAACAACATATTTAATTCTAATTAACATTATTTAGATGACACAATTGTCTAATACACTGAAATAGCACTTTAGATGAAACCTAACCCCACCCCTCTTCCAAAAATTGGCCTTCATTGCATTTGCCCTAGAAAGTTTTCAAATAAAGTTTAGCTCTTTGTATGTGTGGTTTGATGTTTCAACGTTTAAAAAGAAAATCGTCGGAGCCATGTTTGAGAAAATCGCAAAAAAAGGATAAAAATTCACTAGTAAAGTGGTACTTCGGTTGAGGAATTTTGGACAGATAACGTCGTGTCAGGTCCCACGGTGATACCTAGACGGAATCTCAAGTTTCAACTTTCTTACGTTTTTCGTTTTTGAGCTATGCTGTTCACATACATACATACACACACACACACACACACACACACACACATACATACATACCATTTGCTAAAACCACTTTTTTGGACTCAGGGGACCTCAAAACGGATATTTCCGGTGATAACTCGATTTCGAAAATTTGACACGATTACAATACTTCCTCTTACTAGGAGTAAGAGAAAGTATAACAATTCCATTGGTATAGGCATGGGCGACTGCCCAAGGCCTTATGCAAGGCAGTATGCAGTTTCATTCAGAAAAGCATATGCTACGCTGCAGCTTCGTATAAAATAAATATTTAAAAACAAAAGAGCACTGCTTATAAGGAAATATCTAATAACCGACTTCTGGTAAAAAGCCTTGAATTCTCTAAAAGATAGATCCTTTATATGTTGTTTATCAAATCGTTATAAATAATGAATTACTATAATAAAATTACTATAAGAAAACAACAACAATAATAATAATAATAATAATAATAATAATTAAGCCACACAGCATACATATTCCATAACAATAACAACTAACATATAATACAAATATTTCTCATAATATTGTAAAGCTATATTCAAAGATAGAGCAATTGTATTTTACTGGACAATATGTTACAAGTTAATCCAGGTTAGCCACATCAACCTGGTAATCTCTATTTGTACAACTATATTACTGGTATATAGGTTGGTATCAGTGTGCCGTATGTGGCTGGATGGCCGATGTCCCTCTCTCTCTCTATTTAGGACACTCTAGAATTTCTACAACTCTCTAAATCCTAGTGAGTGTTGTTAGAGATGTTGTACAGAATCCCATTTTCAACAATGATAATGCCATTGTAACATTTCTAACCATACTACCATTTACAGTGTACACAATAGAACTGACTGACAGGTCGCTCTTTGCCATGCTTCACTCTCTTCAAAACCCACCCGAATAAAACCCTCATCTATACACACATACGCACGTACATACTGTAAAGTTGCCTCTTGTACTTTTAGATAACATCCTCCTATTAAAAGTATATATACGTGTTCTGCTATAAAGACGCATCAATCCCTTTTTAATTCCGTAAAATAGACAGTTCTAATGCAATTTGATAAAAAAAAAAAAAACAGAATCTTGCAGTAGTTCAGGATAATTAATTAAGAAGGTGCACAAGGAAGGAATATTTATCCAGACTTTATTACTTCATTAATATTCGTTAGATAAATAACTCAATTAAGAATTTTAATTATTAAATTAGCTTACCTAGAAACAAAAATCAATTTTTTTCTATAAAAAAGTTCAATTAAAGTTGGTGTAGTGGTTATGAGCATGGACTTGTAAGTGGGAGGACCCCAGTTCGAATCCCGCGTACAACTGCTAAATTTTATATTGGTATGAAAAATGTTAACAGTAAAGTAGGTGCTTCCGCCCCCGTTCACGACACCTAATATGGTAGTTGGACGTTAAGCCCGCCTGAACAAATAAGCAATTACTTTACTTTACTTTACTTAATCAACCAATGCTTTGTAAACATTCGATTGAACAATATGAAAATAACCAACCTTATTTTAATTAATAGTCCTTAAGAGCTAAGAATAAAAACCTTATTACATTACCTACATTAACATGAAAAATGAAATAAAACAAAATATATAAAAAAAAAAATCGAGTTAAAAAATGTATCTTTAAATTAGTTTAGATTTTATATTATACTGTTAATAACATGAAAGCTTTATAAGTAATTAAATTTTGTTAACTGTAGGTATTTATAAAAAAAAATAATATATATTTAAATAATTAAGCGCAAAATTCATGTATAAATGTAATTAATATGTTGAAACATGATCTTATATAAATAATAAATTTAACTGACAACTGATAACAGTACAACGATGATTGAAACCAAAACTGCCACAAGACGTAGTTGCCACAAACAGCTAATCACCAATATCACAAATAGTAACGTGTATATTGTGTATAATTGTAAAAGTGCATATGGTAATATATGTATTGTGTTTGTAATATTGTAAGGCAGAAATAAGCTGCGGGCCATTTTGTTTTTTTATTATTTTTGCTCCCACTTATATACAGATAGACACGCATCCACCTACACATCTACACACAAAACACCCACACACACACACACACATATATATATGACATAATAAACAGACCATACGCTAAGGACATTCTTTAAAATTCATAGAACATAATAATTTGTATTTCATTCATTTCAAAAATCATAAAATGATCAGAATACTTCCCCTTTCGATCGTCTTCCTATTAGTCTGAGTAGTAACTTATTCCGATTGTTAAGTTCCAGTCTTTTTAGTTTCGTACATCGCAAGGTAGCGAACTAAGTTTGCAGGAGAGAATGGTATTGAATTGAAGGTTACTGAAGGGAAGGATGCTCGACGGAGAATAATGGTGATTTGTTGACACTTTTGTGGCTTGTGTTTAATCCGCCATTTTTTGGATTCTATTTTATTTAAACGAGGCTATAAGAGAGTGGAGGCAGTTGTGGGGTCAGAGCTGGATGCAAGGATGGCTGTGTCATCAGCGTAAGTGCAAAGAAGAGTGTTTGTATAGGTTGGTAGATCTAAAAAGAATACAGTATACAGAAGCGGACAAAGTATACTACCCTGAGGAACTCCGGCGCCGACCAGCGACCAGAGGTAGCAAATCCGCATCTAATCTGAAGTAGCGGTCGGATTAAGTATAAGTAAATCACGAAAAACTAAAAAAAAAAAAAAAAATTCAGTCGAGTGATATTTCTGGTTATTAATCGATTTTTTTATCATACTAAGAGATTGGTAGTTAAGTTTTGAGAAGTATGAGACTTTGAACAAGCATGATTTTAAAAAAATGCTTTACAGTTTTTTTTTTTTAATCTTTTATTTTTTTTTAAATTAATTTAACAAAAAAATCTGGTGTAAACACTCATACAAAACAACTTTCTTTACTCCAGTTCTCAAATTATATTGGGACAAATTCGATAGTTTGTGCACCAAAATTTAATGAAATTCGTCGGGAAAACTGAAAAAAAAAACTGTTGAGGAAAGGCCTTCCGGTTTACTAATTTTTGCTTGAAACTCCAGCAATTTTGTTCAAGCTATTCATTTCTAATTAATTGTGGGTTTTGATGCTGGAATTGTATAATCAACTATGATAGCACTTTAGAGAAAAACATATGCCCTTCCCTCACTCAAAAGTGCCCTTAAATGAATTTTCCCAAAGAAATTTTCAAATAAAAGTTGTAGCTCTCTGATTGTGCAATTACTATAGCAAATTTGAAGAAAATCGTCGGAGCCATTTTTGAAAAAATCGCGAAAAAGTGAAAAAAAAATTAGTAAACTTGTAAAGTAAACGTACTTCCGGTCATTCGAATCTTTTCAAACTCGGAATTTCAACCACATATTTTATTCTAATTAACAATACATAAATGACAGAATTGTCTAGTCTAATAAACTGAAATAGCACTTTAGATGAAAACTTAACCCCCACCACTTCCCCAAAAGTGCCCATAAATGAATTTTCCCAGAGAAATGTTTCAAATAAAAGTTATAGCTATTTGTATGTGTAGTTGATATACCAAGTTTAAAGAAAATCGTCGGAGCCATTTTTGAAAAAATCGCAAAAGAGCAAAAAAAAAAACAACTAGTAAAGTGATACTTCCGGTTGAGGAACTTTGACAGATAACCTTCTGTCATATTCTATGGTGATACCTAAACGAAATATCAAGTTTCAACTTTCTACGGTTTTTCGTATTTGAGCTATGCTGTTCAAATACATATATACATACATACATACACACACACATAGACCATTTGCTGAAAACCACTTTTTTGGACTCAGGAGACCTCAAAACGGATATTTCCGGTGAAAACTGGATATCGAAAATTTGACACGATTACAATACTTCCTCTTACTAAGAGTAAGGGAAAGTAAAAAAATGTCTATTTACAAGTTTCATTAAAATAAAGAGGTACTTTATTATGTGTGCAGGTAGATTAAGAATTCCATTGTTTTGTAACGAAAACAATACAAATACTCTATAGAAATATATCCTAATAATTTTAATAAAAACCTACATAATGAAAGGAGAAATACGTATAACTAAGAGGACAATGCAGTAGGATTTCGTGGGTCCTATATATGAGGTTACAAAGCTATTGAAGTAAGATGGAATATACTTGAAGCAATATTTGTGAATGTTGTGAATTAATATAACCTGTCTGGTTGGGTTATTAAAGTGAATTTGTAATATTCTACTATACGGAAGAAGTGAATGGTGAATAAGTGAGAAGAAAGTATGAAGAGGAAACACGGCGCCTATTGGCGGGTGTGGTCGGTCGGTGTGGTTGGATTAAACTCAAAAATTGTTACCTTTAAAACTACAAGTATATTCCCTACTCTTGCAGTTTTTACTTAAGTCTACTGAATGGTAGACGGAGATGTGAACAAATTGAATTAACATACAAGAAGAATCCCTCCTGGGGAAAAGCTGGTTTGCACTTAATAAAGCACTAAAAACAAGGGCTCATACTGAATTTCATAAAACTGCTTATATTTCCCCAGGATTAGATACTGTAACCAGGCTGGGAAGGGTTCTTTCTTATTATGTGACTTTTTAATTTAATAAGTGGTGAGGGGGGGGAAAAAAAGACCTGATGAACGGTAGACCAAGTTACTGCGAAGTATCTCACTTACCAAGATGACTTGAGTTTAACTTGTTTTAATTCGTTGATCTATAAAAATAACATAGCCTATTTTGTCTGACTATTCATTTTATAAACTACATTTATATATATTTTTTATAAGCAAATTAAATATGAATGAAACTTTGCCTGTCCGCTTGTTTCCACTTCACTAATGTCCAATAGTGCTTAAGATAAATAAGAAACAGCGTTGATTCGGTAATGGCAGGAAAATAATATTCGGACTGAAGAAAGGTCAAACTTGGATTTCCATTAGGTACTACTCAATCTGACACAAAGGTTTCGGTCAATCCTTAAAAATGGTTATAAAGGAAAAAATGTTTTTTTCTACAACAATTTGATAATGTTACAATTGTAACGGCAAGAGAGAGAACACAAGTTGGACCGAGAGAAAACAGACTCTCTCTAGTACTCTCTGATTTAAGCAGGCTAGAGTGGGGAGAACCTGCATATAAGCCAGTGAGAGATCTAGATATCTATCTATCAGATTCAAACATACATCGCATCGTGTCATAACTCTACTCTAACCTTTTATTCTATAAAATCATTACAAGACCAGTGCAGTTTGTGTAAACCTATAGCTGTATTATATCAGTGTCTTCATATCTCGTCTAATTAATCAATCCCAATTTTTCTCCTACTTCCAAAAACCCTGGGTGAAGCACAAGCTTATGCCACAGCCCTTACAGGTATTCAAAACGTAGAACCGCAAGGTTCAATATTTGCGATAAAAAAATTAGATACACCTATAGAATCCACACAAAAACCGCCATCGCCTTGCAAACATTGTGCTGTTATGCACTGGCACAATGAATGCAAGAGCAAAAATTTCCAAGTAGTCATATCGTGGCGAAAAAGAAACGTAGTTTCAGAACCACCGTCGCCGTGTAAGTTCTGTCAAGGCGACCACTGGAATCGCGAATGTAATAATAAAAATCGAAATAGAGGGCGCACTAATTTTGGAAAAAAAGCCTCAATTTCAGCCAAACTATCGTCCTTTCGGGCAAAGTAGGCCTTATATCAAAAAAGAAATTCTCAATAATAATAATATCAACAGTAATAATAATTATGGTAGTAGGAATAATAAATTTAATAGTGGCAATACTCTAAACCAGATGAGCTACAAAGATACAGCAGCACGCTCAAATTTTTCACACGTGAAAAATTTCTTCAGGAGAGGGGATGATGTGACGGCAAGAGAGAAACACAAGCCCGACCGAGAGAAAACAGACTCTCTCTGGTACTCTCTGACTTAAGCAGGCTAAAGTGGGGAGAACCTGTATATAAGCCAATGAGAGATCTAGACTTCTATCTATCAGATTCAAACATACATCGCATCGTGTCATAACTCTACTTTAACCCTTTATTCTATAAAATCATTACAAGTCCAGTGCAGTTTGTGTAAACCTATAGCTATTCAGTGTCTTCATATCTCGTCTAATTAATCAATCCCAATTTCTCTCCTCATCAAATCCATTATACAATTATTCTACTTAAATCAGCGGTTAAAGTTCTACTTTAGAACCATGGCGATACCGAAACGAAATAGCATGTTTTGAGATTCCTATAATTTTTCATTAAAAAAAAAAAAAAATTAAAATTCTGTTCACATAACTCGTGCACACAAAAAAAACAATTGCTAATTAGAAATTTATTTGTTTTAAGTGAGAGAAATAGAACTTTTTACACACTTAAGTTCAGAGTTTGACGTACGAGCGTGAGTGCGTCAAACTGAACAAGATTTGTTCATAAAAATACTTTGCTCACGAGTTCAATATTAAAGCTTTTCTGCAATCGTATTAAATTAATTATTAATTTATAGAAATATAAAAAGGTACAATCACTGAGAAAGTTAACCTGCCTCCGTTTGATATAACCATAACCTCAAATCCGCTGTTTCTGGAATTTATTACTTTCTCTTACTCCCTAGTAGGAGGAAGTATTGTAATCGTGCCAAATTTTCGATATTGAGTTTTCACCGGAAATATCCGTTTTGAGGTCCCCTGAGTTCAAAAAAGTGGTTTTTAGCAAATGGTCTGTGTGTGTGTGTGTTTATGTATGTGAAAATCGTAGAAAGTTCAAACTTGATATTAAGTTTAGGTATCACCATGGGATCTGAGGGTGCGTTATGTGTCAATATTCCTTAACCGGAAGTACCACTTT